>CM030362.1:13080040-13280040 GCA_017893485.1 Hemerocallis citrina
ACATTGGCAAGTTTTCATGTTTCGTATTGGAATAATATGATTGTTCTAAGTAACTTCTCTAGATTTATAATACCATCAAAATTGGAATGATATTATATATTTGTGGAATTTATGTGGAATCATCAAAATTATCTAAAACTTGTCAACTGCCTAAAATTGATGCTTAAATTTGAACTTTTCTATGGCTCCAATTAGATTCTAAATTTCAAAATAATTAGGTTGTTAAAGCTTAGACTCAATAGCTTTTAACTCCGTTTCCCCCACAGTTTTGATAATTAGATCACTTTTAAGTCTCTTAGCAAGAGCATTAGCCATATTTTATTTCAATTGCACTTTATTTATGAGAAAGTTCAACTAGGCTTCTTTCAGTCTTAATATACTCCTTTTACTATTATAGAGTGAGTTATGAGCTATGTTGCATTATAGCTTGATAGTTGCATAACAGAATTAGAGAGTTACTTAAACTTCTTAATGGATGACTAGCAACAAATTTCTCAATCCACTTAGCCTTTTCCCCTGCAGAGGATAACATATAGAGGTTTGATTTCATGGATGATAGCACAATGCCTCTTTGCCTTTTAATTTCCATAACATTTTTGTTCCTCCTAGTGTAAACACATATCCACTAGTTATCGACTTTCACTAAATTCTGAGCATCATAATGCATCAGATAGTTATTCATTCGAAAAATGGCTAGAGTAGCATATAACAAACTCTTAAGTACCACTCAGGCATCTCATTAGCCTCTTAAGGGCATTCAAATGTGTATGGAATTATTAGTGAATCTGCAGATCATACCTACCTAAAAGGATATGTTTATTCTAGTGCAGATCTTTATAAACATGAGTCTTTCAATTTTTTAGAATGATCTACCTGTCTCATAGTTGCACCATCATTAGGTGTCAACCTTTTATCATAATCATAGATGTTTCAAAACACACTTTCAATCACTATATCCCCACTATTGAAACACATTTTGATTTGATGAGTTTGACTAAGAGTTATCTCTTGCCAATCGAAACTCACCCTTATACCTATGTTGTCCATAATATCTAGGTTTTTCATGTTAAATTCTTTGGATAACACAATTTTAACTTTATTTGTAATAGAGAGGTCACTTCCAAGAACAAGCATGTCAACAGAACAAGTAAATAATAACCACTGTATTTGACACACAACAAAGTTAAAAGCACAGATCTAAATTACTTGATTCATATACTATGATTTTAAAGAAATTTGTCAAATTATTTATTCGTCGGCTATACATATTTTAAGAACATACAATAATTTTACTAAATTGTAAATCTTGTTCACTAAACATATTAGTTCAAAACTTTCAGTAAAAAACTGTTCAGTACAAAATATCAAGTACAAAACTTTTAATACAAAACTGTTCAAATATCCTTTATGAATAACAAAATTTTCAATAGATGTAAAGGTAAAAAGAATACTTATTGTACCAATATGATAAACATGTGAGTAGACATCAAATAAATCTACCCCATTTTTCTCAGTCAATCTGTTAGCTACTAAAATGTATTAAAATTACTACTGAACAATCAAAATTATGTTTCTTCTACAAAACCCTACTTACTTACTATAGTTTAACCCATTTCGGCAGATCAACTAATTTAAAGTATTATTGTATAACACAAAATCATCTCATTGTCTACTAAAGACTCTTCTTAGCTCATTTGTCATTTCAAGTTTAAGTGTCAGTATTACTGGTTCTTGATTCCAACAGTGAATCATTGACTATGTCAGTAGGACTTGATAATTTCATACACTTATCTTTGATGAACACATTCTTAAAGAACTTTATTTGTTTATATTCTACTAATACAAATTAGATAGATCTAAAATCTGTCCATTGAACCATATTCTGCACTTTCTAAGTACACACAAATATTTGTTATAGGCCCTACTTTAGGCCTTCTATGGTCATGTACTCTAATAAATGTAGCACACCACATTTTTTCACATTAACAAAATTATTTATATTTTCATGCCATGATCTACAAGGTGTATTCAATTTAGAGTGTAGTAACATATTAGAGATATGATTAACAATACAACATCACTCATAATTACACAAGACAAACAACGGTCAATATTATAGAATTCAATATTTTACTAAGTGTTTGATTCTAACTTTTATCAATATCGTTTAACTGTCGTAAGTAGAGTGCAGCAAAGATTATGCCATATGCAAACTTCTCTAAAATCATTGAAACATATTCACTACCTCTATCAAATCTGAACCCTTGATTTTAGCATTTAACTATATATATATATATATATATATATATATATATATATAGGGAGCCCTTCGGTTGAGAACTAATTTTGGTGAGAACTCTGTGAGAACTCACGAAGTAGACCCCCCATGAAAAATCCGAACCGACCATCTCGTTCTACATGCCTTAGATAGCATAACATAAAGAATTCAAATAATTTGAAGTTCGTTTGCTCATCCATCAAATGGAGTAGAATTTTCAGCCATACAATTTTGCGATGATTAAATCATGGGAAAACGAACTTCAAATTATTTGAATTGTTTATGTTATGCCATCAAAGGCATGTAGAACAAGATGGTCAGTTCGGATTTTTCATGGGGGGTCTACTTCGTGAGTTCTCACGGAGTTCTCACCAAATTAGTTCTCAACCGAAGGGCCACCTATATATATATATATATATATATATATATATATATATATATATAATTCATTAAGAATAACAAGTGCTTCATTCTTCATATATATGACAAACTTATACTAATCATCTACAAAAACGATTATATACTTCTAACCAATCATCGTCTCATCTAGTCACAAAGCTACTGAGATCACAAATATCAGAATGTATTGACTCAAGAAGTTGTTTGCTCCTAGAGACCATACTAAATGATTTTCTAGTGATCATAATCTGAGCACAACTTTTATATTTGTCATATTTAATGGAGTGTCATTTAGCAGAGTTATGAGTTTTAACAAGAACAAACAATTTAATATATAGTTTTCAAATCCTAGCCAATTATGCTATGTTCAGGAACTAAACACAATTAGAACTATTATTATTAATTGTCTCATTTGTTAAACTCAGCTTATACATGCGATTGACAACATATGCACATTATAAGAGTTAATACAAAATTACTCTTCCACATTTTACAAAATTGTTTGATTCCTCTAGTGATTCTAACAATGTCCACTTGTTCAAACACATTGAGCTATATTTTCTTTATTCGTTTTTCATCATCTTCGAGATGCTAAACGAGATGATGACCAATATTTTATAATTCAATTTTGCACACACAGTATAATGAACGAGAAAAAACAAAGCGTAACTAATGGAGTCATATCATGCACTAAAAGATGCTTTCTCCTAAGTTACAGACATTTGTTATACACTTTATATATTAACTTTTATCAGAGAAGCAAACATACAATCTCACACAAACAGCAAACGATGTGTCATCCAGTATATCTATACACAAAGTATGACGAGGCACACTAAACAATTTAAAACATGCTAGTTTCAAAATGAGAATAATTATGATCTAAAACTTCCAATCATGTGATCAAATGCACAAAACGTTAACACATTCATCACATAAAAATACTAAGAAAGATTAGAGTAGATCATACCAACACTTCAAGTTAGAAGTGTTTTCCAAATTCGATGGAGAAGCCTGCGAAGTGCAGACTTATCAAACCGTGATGCAAAATCATCGTTTCCAATATACACAATTTGTAAGTAACTTTGATGTTCCTACATTCATTAAATTGTTAAAGATTAGCCAATTAAATAAATTATTAGCACTATCTAATTCACAACAATTTAATTAGAGATTCAATTTTTATAGTCAAACCCTATAATTTATCAAAATAAATATTTGATCCTAAGCACGTAGCCAAAGCAGTTATTCAAATTTGTATTTAATTAAACAATGCTTAATACGGTTTTGAACTTTAGCACTAAGCAACAAAATTCAAACAAATAATTAAATAACAATTTAAATTTGGTGAAGAACTTATCTTTAATTTAGATCTGATCCAGTTCAAACATATTTGGATCTAGTCTAAACAATATTTTCACTGCCCACACTATTTCCAACAACTACATCCACATCTCTTATTGTGCTTTCACTTTCCAACTATTAAATTCAAAATTATCAAATATTTCTAGTTTCGGAATCTTTTACACACGATTAAGTTTTTCCATCTTATAGGAATAAACAGTAAATTCCAAAATTTAAAGGGTTTATCTGAATATATTTACTACTAGCGTAATTTTAGTAAAAGGAAGGATTTTTCTGTAAAACTATGCAATAAACAATTAAAACAGAAAATAGCATTAAAGAATAAGCACAAATCTTAAAGTTTAGAGTGGACCGTATCTTGATAAAGGAAAATTAGAGGGTTAGATCTGAATTGGAAGTACACTGCATTAGATCGAGTCTTCTCCCCAAATACGGAATACAAAACAATACCCAATGGATTGTCTCCAGTGGTTAGTTCCAGATCTGATTTCTTTTGGCTGAATCTGGATCCGATCCAACAGTCTAAACACCAAACATCAAATCTCCAACCAATAGAGTATCTGTTGGACTGGATCTGAATCTGAATCTGCTCCAATAGTCCAAACACCAAACAACAATCTCCAACCAATAGATCGGCTGTTGGACTGGATCTGCTCCAACCACCCGAACACCAAACACCAAAAACCAAAAAACATCCAATCAAAAAATTGGATCTTTTGGATCTGAACCTGATCCCCTCAACCGATCAAGATGGAGGAGTGCAGTCACTGGCGGTGGCGAAGCCAGAGATTTGCGGCGGCAGTGGCCAGCGACGTCGGCGCCAGAGGCGGTTCCCAGCAACAGCGGGGCCAGAGGCGATACACAGCGGCGGCGGCGCTCAGCGACGACGACGCCCAGCGATGCTGCAATGATCGGATTTCGGCAACGTCGGCGACGCCAGTGGAGGTGGTGCCCATCGGTGGTCGTGGGTGCCGGCTACCACAACGTGATCCAACAAGATTCATCTTCGACTATCTCTCTCTTAATCTCAAAATTAATTCATAAATATCTCAAGATTATTAAAGATTATGAGAGATTATAACAATATATAGAATGTAGGGTTAATATCCTAGACTAAGGTGCTTGAGATATTTACCCGAGGTATCAAAATTGGAATACCTAGACTACTATCACAAGCCAATATTTATAGGATAAATACTGGTTTGGGTACTGGGTTCTCAACTCACTCAACCTGCGTTCCGATATTCATACAATTAGTACGTGTAACACATGTTACCCATAGTATTGTGAGAATATACCTACTTATAGTGAGAATATGCAATTACTAGAAGTACGAACTAGGTCTAGTAACGTCTCTCTCTCTCTCTCTCAAAACGGTCTAGAAACAGATCAAGATAGATGATAATACCTTCAGTTTCAACGCATTATATTATAGTCCGACACTTCAATCTTTCCTTGAAGAAGCCACAGTGGAAGCATTCGTTATAGAGAAAAGCTCTCGACAGTAACTCCCATGTGTTACTAAAGTTCAAAAAATCAAAAAAATTCAGAAATGTACCTTTCTTTCTAGACATATTATGGAATCTGACATAAACTGTTGGTGACAAAATTATGGCAAGACCTTTTTTCAAGCATAAGTGGAGTATATAAAATCACATGGTAAATGTAATGCATAATGTACATACTTCAAATTTAGTGAAAGACGCTGAATAAGATATATTCATGTATATCTACCTGTCAACTATAAGAGTTGTTGAAGAAGTTCCATCAATTGAAATGGAAGCAACATATGGGCCAAGTCTTATGGGAATATCTTCGAGGAGCAAGAAGAGTGTCTCTCTCCAACAGCTTGCCCTCTAATGATGCAAACACAACTTTCAGAGTTTATCAAAAAAGAAAAAAAGAACCAAACAAGAAACACTCTCACGTTAATGACAGAAGCATTAAGGTTTAATTCACGAACCGGCCGAAGTTAACTTACTTACTGAGATATATGGTTTAATTCAAATGAAAAAAGGGTATTTTGAAACAGCCAGAATATTTTATAACAGTATCTACACAATGCAAATGCCAGGTTAGATACAAGAGTGTTCACTGGATTGAGTTTTAAGTCAAAAGAAGAAGCAGCATTACAAGAACATAGGAACGCAAATTTTGAAAGAGCTTCATTGCTAAACCACACACAGAAAGATAATGTAGTATGTACGTGCATGCGCAAGTAACAAATATCGAATGAAAATGCAGAAAAAAGGAAAATCACGTTCTGTAGGTGACCAAGACAATAGTTGCTGAATGTTAGGTGGAGTTACTCATATTTCTCCCCGGCCCTTTCTCTAAATATTATTTTGGGAAGACATATGACCTCTCATTTACTGCTCGTTTACTAACTCTCCTCAAGTTTCTCTTATATTAAAATCTCAACTTATAATAAGGATAAGACCGCATATACGAGCACACAGGTAGAAATCTTTTACCCAGCTGAGGGCATATGCGAGCAAATAGTATACAAGAGATATAACTCTGACATCGTATATTTTTTGTATCGACATACTTAACTCCGTATCACAAGCACCCATAGAGTTAACACTATGCCCCAAGTCGTTTCACATTAAAATGGGATTGGTTATGCCAGCATAGTATTCCAAAGGTTCGACAACAGCTATCACCCTTATCTGCAAGTAATATACACCCGATTACAAGGTAATCATTTTAATCTAAACTAAAATAAAGAAAACACAAGCATTCCTTTTTCGAAGCATATGTAATATTGGAAACTCAATTTATAACGCAAACCTATAACGACCTAACTAATCACTTCTTTCGAAGAAAACTAGCAATCCTCATTTTTATGTTCCCTTGCAAAAAATTTCAATCATTGGGCTATAATCAAACAAATGAATTTTTATCATTTTCGAGAAAATGACACAAATGGAACCAAAAAAAAATCATCGCTAAACTCCATTAATATATTTCTTTTCAGAATCTATCAATGTGTATATGGTATCTTTCAGATGCAACTCAAAGATGGAATCCCCCTAACAGGACAATAGAAACAGAATTGTAAGCTCAGTACTCCGAGTTTGTTTCATTAATCACTTATTAATGAAACAGGGTGGTTAGACTCTACCTTTTCTTCAAAACAAAAAAAAAAAAAACAATAGAAACAGAATTTCTGATGTAACTATAAGCTACTTTTATAAACAAATTCTTACAATTGGTTGTGGATATGTTCGCTTTCGTTCAGACTGAATGGTCCCTTCATTGTTGATAAGAACATATATAGCGAGCACCGGATGTGCCGAAATCTATTCCCAAATAGAGTTCGTTGCTTTCTTCAGGCCGTTCATCGACAGAAGCTCGACTGTTCAAGCCCGACATCATTCTTATGCTTGATTTTATAACAAAGTTTTGTCTCATTGAGTCATTGTTCTCAGAAATGTATTGGCAATTGAACAACCAACTGCTATAATATCATTGGTAAAATATATGATTGTATATTCTAGAAACCATAGCGATATACAAACTAATGAACAAAAGGCATATGCGTGAGATTTTTTTTTTAATAGTAGGTACACACACTACAAGACTAACAGTCCTTACCGGCGGTTTTTTTCACATTCACCGGCGTTTTTAAACGCCGCAGTAGATACCACTGGCGTTTTATAAATCGCCGGTGCAAGTGTCGCTGAATCGTGTGTCGCTGTATCTTAGGCACATTCACCGGCGTTTTTTACGAACGTCGGACCGAAAGGGTGGGTTCATTTGGGACTTCTGTTTTCGGCCATCACCCATCACCTACACCGGCGTTTTTGAAACGCCAGTAAGGGTTAAAATTTTTGCTGAAAAACTACCCCGGCACTTGTAAAAAACGCCGGGTAGAGATATATTAAAAAAAAAAAAACCTTCAGCACTCTTACAATCAAAACCAATTGCAAAACTAAAAGAGACCCATTGTAATCTATATAATAAAACACAAAGAAAGCTATCAAGTGGTTCTCCTTCAATCCCCAAAAAATTAAAGGCCTAGATCTAATCTTACAAAACATATTTTTCCTCCAAAAATTCTCCCCGAAATTCAAATTCAAATCTCCCACCCAAAACAACTCCTACATATTTTTTTTTCTCTCTCTCCCTCCCTCCCTCTTCTATTCAAAAAATTAAGAAAATAAAAATTTTAAAATTTTTAAAAATTAAAAAAAAAAAAAATAAAATTTTAAAAACTTTAAAAATAATTCAAAAAAAATCAAAGAAATCATATAATATGTTTTTTGCTCTATGTTTGCTACTTCAATTAATTTGCTGGACCTCCAAAACTATTTTATATAATCAAATAAGGTGCACCGTTCCGAAGACGTGCCGTAGGCACGTGTCAACGGGCAAACCTAGTATATATATATGAATGAAGCATAATAGTATAATATCATCAAATTGTAAACTCATAAACATAATAATGTGATCTCACCACATTCATAATCAAAATATGGAGTTCAAAATATTGAGTTACAAAGAGTGAAAAAGATTATTTTCACTGTCAAATTCAGGCAAACAAGATACTAACTGAGATGAAACATATACTTTTATAATACTCATGAGATAACTGTCAATTGAAACCACAACATAAGTTCAAACAGGATTATTTCATCACTAGTCACTCCTCTGTAAATCATAGTATGCAACTTTAGTTACATAATCCATCTCATTATCACTTAAAACCAATGAGAAAGAACAATCTCATTTTCAAACCCAATCAACAAGCAGGAACATTATCTTAGAAACTGATACTCATCTAGACATCATGATATAATTGTATATGAAGTTTAGATAAAAAAAAATTTCATCACTAGTCACTCCTCAAAAAATCATAGTGTGCAACTTCAGATACATGATCCATCTCATCTCCAAATAAATGATTGTATACCTTAGCTCAGAGAGATGGTGGCCATAATTGCTCTTGAATCTCCCATAAAAGAAAGAGAATACATCACCAAAATCAACATCTCTACCAAATACAATGTGAGCAGGTTCAAGAATATAGAACCATTAACAAGAATGTATCACAAAATTAAATTGCTCAAATAAATAAAAGCAATGCATATAAGTATAAACCAAACAAAGAAAGAAACACAAGAAGATTCAATAAATCACTCTCAAATAATGTTGGTTTTGCCCACAAACTTAAAAAAAGATGGACATTTGTCCATCATTTAAAAAAGACCTGAACATTTGTCCATCATCTCTACCAACCTTATCTCATTGTATACAGTTGACCAAGGGTACAAACTGTTGTATTGTTTAACCATATTTAATGAAATCTAGTCCAACACTAAATAATATCCCATATAGAATTTGATGTCTAGTATATAGTCTGGACTTGGATTTAAACCATTTGTTCACGTTTATAGAATTAATCTGCAACATAGATTTGTCCATCCACTTTGATACTTAAGGCTAATGTATGCAAGTGATCAATTGTTAAGTATTAGTTCCAAGAACTTTGATCTTTGATTGGTGTTCTCAGCAAAACTTATATAACATGACCTCCTAACCTCATTGATGCTTATATATGCAGTAGCAATAAACAATAAATGATCATGGCCACAACAAACTTATTTTGTAGTATGGTTTAATTATTCTATTCATTGTTCATCGTTCCATGACAGATATAAGTCTATTTAACTAAGCTTTTCTTATGAGCCAGACATTATAGGGGTTTTGAGAACTGCATGGTCTACTGCATATCAGAGTGCCTTAAACTTTTGCACTTTGTAATGAGATCTCTGTGTGTAGTATAAAATATGTTTCTTGCCATCGAATGAAATGGTAGATAACTTCAAGGAAGTCCACACCTCTTGTTTTCCCATCAGCATGTCTGCCTAATTGTTCAGCCATAAATATCATTGTATCAAAGCTACATAATACAAATAACTAACTGAATCAATTTTTCGTATATATAACAATCTCCATCCAATGACATTTACTAGTCAAGATTTCATCAAATAATTCAGTAGAATTCGTTACTGTCAAAAGAAAAGATTAAAAGATAGAAACATGATATTTCATATTCTTTCCAGTTTAATTCCCCCCAATAGCCAATGAGTATAATTTGTTTGATTCATTACTCTCTTTGAGTTTTGTTTTTTCATTTTTTTATCTTCTTTTTTCTCAACCAGTTTGTTGGTTCTCATAGTGAATTTATTTAAAAGAATGAGGATAATGACTTTAGATATATAGGATTTCTTACAACTGTTTAGATTATTTTTCTAACTATCTGATACGAAATCCCTTGTATTGTGTATCTTAAGTTGTTTAGCCTCATTCGTGAATAGCGCCCAAAATAACATTTTGATTCCATTCATTATAAAGATCGCTAATCCTCAAATTGAGTTGATTACAAATATGTGTTGACGCTATTGAACAAACTGTACAATTTAGAACAAGGAATGCACTACTTGAAAGGTTCAAGTGGTACTGGAACTGGTAGGCACTGAAGTTGATCTCACATTTTTTTAAAATCAACAGAACAATTAATCTTACCTCGATTTTAAAGTGTATATAAGATACCAAACTAACATACATATGGCTAATGCATTATCGGGCATTTCATCAACAAGTAAAACATAAATTGCACCCAATTGAAATGAACAAGCTATCATGAATATATTACATACTTTCAAAGCAAAGCAGTAGCAGCACAATAATGAAATCAATAAGACATCTTTCAAGGTCAATTAATCTAGCTTCTCTTTACCACAAGATTACCACAGCTCGCTAGATTACCACAAGATTAATTCAAGAACAAACCTAGGGTATGTGTAGAGGAAGGGGCGACGGCGGGGGAGGGGTGCAGCGATGGGGCGGCGATGGAGAGAAGGGGCGACGGCGGGGGAGGGGGCGGCGATGGGGAAGGGCCGACGGCGGGGTAGGGGGGCGGTGATGGGACAGGTTTGGGGGAAGGGGCGACGCCGGAGGAGGGGGCCGGCGTAGGGGGAAGGGGTGACAGCGGAGGAGGAGGCGGTGATGGGGGGAGTGGCGACGTCGGGGGAGGGGGGGCGGGGGAAGGGATGGGGGCGGATTTGGGAGGAGGGAGATGGAGAGAGAGAGAGAGTAAAAAATTGGGGGAAGGGGAAATTTAAGTAAAATGAGAGAGAGAGAGAGAGCGAGACTGAACTCTTTCACTTATCCACAATCTACACCGGCGTTTCAACGCAAAAACGCCGGTGTATACCTATATACGCCGGCGTTTTTCACATACGTCGGTGTAGAGTCGAATTTTTTGTTCCTTTATATTACCTGGTTTCTACAGCGGCATTTCTACCTAAACGCCGGAGTAGAAACGCCGGTGTAAAACTAATTTCTTGTAGTGACATTGTCTAGTGTTGCTGCTTATTTTTGGTGTGGGAGCAAACAAATAGTGAGTTAATATTTGATGGAAACTACTAAAAACCTAATTTTTATTTTTCGCAGTGAAATGCGGTTAGAATTTTTGAGATTGAATCTGGATGTTGATTGAACACCGTGATCTGGATCCAACGACTTATGAGATTGAATCTGGATGTTGATTGAACACTGTGATTTGGATCCAACGGTTGCTGATGCGGCCAATGGACCAGCAAAAAGCCTGAAACACCAGGGAGTTGGCCCCTGCGACAGACCCTCCGACGCTCAAGTCATAACCATAGAGAGAAAGAGAGTTTAAGAGAGAAACTGTTGATTACCTTCTGACTGTGGAAGGGGAGAGAATTTATAGGCATGAGAAACATAGATCGACACGAATCCATTGGATCGAAATAAATTCCTTATCCCCTGTTTGAATCTCCCCCTCAAGAGATAAACTCTCTTGTTTGGGAATAAGAGATTTGACTAACAGCCTTCGTAGGTTGGGTCTTTCTTAGTGGACCTAATATGTCACTTTAAATGGGCTTGAGAGAGGTCATGTCTTGTAGAAGAGTCTGGAGAAGGCCCAAACCTGTTAAAGAGGTCCGTTATGATTAATCTGCCTGTAGAAGTTTTGGGATCTGTCGTTCGACCCTCATTTGCTATGATTTTTACCATTATCATCTAGTTACTATGAAAGCTAGCTTTTCTATTATTGTTAAGATAAATCAGAGAGAATGATACAATACTGAATATTGAATTGAGTTCAACCAAGTACAATACCACCTATATACAGGAGGGAAATAAATATCAAAACAACTCTACAACCAATATGGGACTATAATAATATCTAACACCCTCACTCAAACTCACGATGGGTCAAACAGTGTGAGTTTGCCTACTAAGTATCTAAATCTTTGAACAGTATGAGATTTGGTGAAGAAGTCTGCAGTCTGCTGGAAAGATATAACAGAATGGAGAGAAATGGTCCCTGCCTCAAAGCGCTTACGAATATAATGGCAATCAATCTCTATATGCTTCGTTCGCTTATGAAAGACCGAGTTGCTTGCAATGTATAATGCACTCTGATTATCACAATGAAGAGGAGTAGCTCCTATAAGAGTGACACCCATATCTGATAACAGCCAACGAACATGAACAATCTCTCTAGTAGTAGCTGCCATTGTTCTGTACTCAGATTCAGTCGAAGAACATGCAACAACTGTCTGTTTCTTACTTCGCCATGAGATCTGCAAATCACCAAGAAATAGACAGAAACTGGTGGTAGACCATCTAGTAGTAGGATCACCTACCCAATCTGAATCAGAATATGCACTCAGCTCTAATTTGGATGTAGCGGGCATGAATAATGAGCGAGTAATAGTGCCCTGAAGATATCTGAGAATCCGAAGAAAAGCACCGTAGTGAACTGATGTAGGAGTAGAAACAAACTGACTGACAACACTGACTGCGTGAGCAATATCGAGTCTGGTCATGCATAAGTAGACAAGCTTTACAACAATCTGTCTGTATCCAGTGGGATCAAGAAGGAGCTCACCATCAGTGGGACGAAGCTTCACATGAAGCTCTAAGGGTGTATCGGCTGATCTACTGTCAGAAAGGCATGCATTGGAGATAATATCTGATGTGTATTTCTGTTGAGAAATGAGTATCTCCCGAGATCCATGAGCAATCTCTAGGCCCAGAAAATAACGTAGTCTGCCAAGGTCTTCCATAAGGAACTGCTGATGAAGGTATTTCTGGGTGGATGTAATGCTTACAGAGTCATCCCCAGTAATGATCATATCATCAACATAGAGTAGTAGAATTACCCTTCCCTGCGGTGATGACCACATAAACATAGAGTGGTCTTGAGAACTCTGACTAAAACCAGCCTTAGTGATGACAAGGTGAAAATACTCAAACCAGGCTCGAGGGGCCTGCTTCAAACCATATATAGCTCGACGCAACCGGCAAACATGACGAGGAGGAGTAAGGAGGTTAGGAGGAGGATCCATATAAACAACCTCAGATAAGATACCATGAAGAAAAGCATTCTTCACGTCCATCTGGTATAACGGCCATTGGCGGATGGCTGCAACAGTAAGAAGAGTGCGAACAGTAGTCATCTGTGCAACGGGAGAAAAGGTCTCATCATAATCAATGTCATGCTCCTGAGTAAATCCTCGGGCTACTAGACGAGCCTTGTGCCGCTCAATAGATCTATCTGGTTGATATTTGACCTTGAAGATCCACTTGCAGCTAATAGGTTGAATGCCCTTTGGCAGAGGAACAACATCCCAAGTGTCAGTCTAATCAAATGCACTGAATTCCTCTGCAATAGCTTTCCTCCATTCAGGATATTGAATTGCTTCTTGATAGGTTCTGGGCTCACGTGTAGAGTGTATAGCAGTGAGATATGTATGAAATTGTGGTGAGTAGAAAGCTAGGGTGGTAAAACCAAACTGGTCAGAAGGACCAGTGGCATCAGGTGTATAACGTGCCGAAGGAATACCAGATGTGGAACGGGTAGACTGACGAAGAGATGGTGGACTGACAGGGTGTGGGGGTGAGGACGGTGGAGTAGATGCATGTGTTGGTGGGAAAGTAGGTTGGATGGGTGCTGGCTGCTGTGGGGATGCAGGTGGTGTTTCGGTAGGGGGAACAACAGTTGTAAGGACTGCAGGAGATGTGAATGGAGCCAAAGAAGTGGGATCAAAAGGAATGCGGGAAGGTAAAGTCAGGGGGCTAGCAACAACTGGGAAATCGAGAAATCTAGTATCCTTGGGGGGAGTCAGGTAGTATGGGGAGTCTTCCACAAAGGATACATGTCGAGAAATGCGGACACGACCCGCTGATGGATCAAAACAATGATAACCTTTGTGTTCAGGACTGAAACCTAGGTGAACACACTTAGCAGCACGAGCGGAGATCTTCGTGTGCTCAGTAGGAGGGAGAAGTACGTATCAGGTGCACCCAAAAGTACGGAGCATACTGTAGTCGGGAGGTGAATGATAAAGAGCCTCATAAGGCATCGTACCAGCTAGGACAGACGAGGGAGTAATATTGATAAGACTAATAGAGGTCATGATGGTTTCAGCCTAGAAAGAATGAGGAGTGGAAGATGAGAGTAAAAAAGTGCGAGCCGTCTCAAGGATGTGACGATGCTTGCGTTCAGCTACACCATTCTTCTCATGTATGTAAGGGCATGATTGTTGAAAAAGAGTGCCGTGAGACTGAAGGATCGATCTCATAGTGGTGGAAGTGTACTCACGTGCACCGTTCGATCGAAAATTCTTAATGCGCACACCGAACTGAGTGTGAATCATAGTTGTAAAGAACTGGTAAATATCAGGTATTTCAGATCGTTGATGCATAAGAAAAACCCATGTATGTCTAGTGAAGTCATCGATGAAGGCAATATAATAGAGATAGCCTTTCCACAAAGGTACGGGAGAGGGTCCCCATATGTCAGAATGAACAAGTTGAAAAGGATAAGTAGTTTCAGAAGTTCTTTTGTGACTAAAGGGTAGGGCAATGTGTTTGGCCAAATGACAACCATGACAATCAGATAAATGTTTCAAAGTGAGAGAACCAAGGGCACCACTGCAAGCTATAGTCTGGAGTCTTGATGCGCTAATATGACCTAAACGTCTGTGGCACAGATCAGCATCAGAGGAAACAATACCGGCAAAACTAGAAGAGTGGTGTGCACGAAGAAAATCCAGATAATATAGACGACCATGATGACTAGCACGCCCAAACTCCTCACCGGTGGAGGAATCAGTAATAGAACAACCTAAAGAGTCAAAAGTAACGAGAAGACCACTATCGCACAACGCACTAATAGAAATAAGATTTATTGATAAATGAGAAGCATAAAGAACATATGGTAATGTGAGAGTGGGAGAACTAATTGTTTCTGAGTGTGTAATAAGAAGTGGTAAGCCATCAGCTGTGTGTAGAGATGAAGAGTGAGAGGGAAGTGATGTGCAAGTGGTGAATAGTGTCTGATTACTAGTGAGATGATGTGATGCACCAGAATCTAAAATCCAGAACGAATTCATACCGGGAGTGGCAAAAAGTACAGGAGCAGAGGAGCCAGCATTGATAGACTGACCCATGAGTTGTAGTTCCAGCTGTGTGAGGCGTTGCTGAAGATGAGCCCAATTAGCAGAAGATGGCAAGGCTGGAGTGACGGGCATGGCCGAGGATGTGAGGAACGACGCACTGCGAGGGCTGCTGTGACTGAGAGCACAATGTGGAGGGAGATGCTGCTGGTGTCTGAATCGGTTTAAGGCGCAGGACGGTGCTACCGGTGTCAGAAGTAGAGGTGAGGTAGGGTGAGCAATGACATTAGGAGAAGGTAGGAGGCCAGAGGTAGACTGAAAGTGATGCTGCTGCTGTCTGAATCTGGAGGAGGAACGAGAGGCGGTTGCATCGAGGAAATCAGGAGGCGGAAATATGTGGGAGAGACTGAGATTCCATCAAGTAGTAGTACATGTATATATATATATATATATATATATATATATATATATAATAATAATAATAATAATAATAATAATAATAATTCGGATTTTTTTCCGGATTTATTCAGATTTTTTTTTGGATTTATTTATTTATTTATTTATTTATTATTATTATTTTTTTTTAGGAAGAAGAAGAAGAAGAGGTCGGGTAGGGAGGACTAGGGTTTTTGGTAATTTGTGGAGGCGGGCGTGAAGGAGGGAGAGGGAATGAGAGGGAGTAGGATCCTGAAACGGGATGGGGTCGGTCTCCGGCTTGCCGAAGGAGCGGCGGTAGACGGCGAAGGAGCCTCCCGGTTGAGACGGCTGAGACGCCGAGGGGATTGATGCTGGAGAAATCCAGTTGAGAGGGGATCTTCACGATCTGCTGATGCTGGAGAAATCCGGTTGAGAGGATTGATGCTGGAGGGTTTGGAGGACGAGGCCGGCTTGCCGAAGGAGCGGCGGTAGACGGCGAGGAAGCCCCCCTGGTTGAGACGGCTGAGACACCGAGGGGATTGATGTTGGAGAAATCCGATTGTGAGGGGATCTTCACGATCTGCTGATGCTGGAGAAATCCGGAGGTTGAAGATGAGATTTTTTATTTTTTATTTTTTATTTTTTATTTTTTTTGTTGGAATTCTAGGTTTTGGGGAAAAACGAAAAATTTGTATAACTTGGCTCTGATACCATGTTAAGATAAATCAGAGAGAATGAATACAATACTGAATATTGAATTGAGTTCAACCAAGTACAATACCACCTATATATAGGAGGGGAACAAATATCAAAATAACTCTACAACCAATATGGGACTATAATAATATCAACAATTATGAATAGAGAAGGAGAGGTGAAGCCTATATTATTTTATTTTTGAACAAGGCCGTAGGCAGACACTCACCCGCACTCACGCACTTTCTTCCGATAAATGAAAATGATGGAAGTAGGATTCAAACTCTTGTCCTTTCGGTGAAGCCTATATTTCCAAGAGCAAAGTAATTAACTAAAGTATCATTTTTGCCAGAATTAATCAAATAATAGTGGGTCTGGACTTTCTCTTAAAGGGTAAACATCATAGTAAAAATTATGACGTTCTCTTTAGTTTATAACGATTCTATCTTGTGCGAGTGCCCAAGCCCTAGTCGTAAGCATCTTTGTTAATGAGCAAGATGGCAGTGGTTAAAACTTGATCACTTGAACAATTCCCTAACCCTGGGACAAGAGGAGTGTGTGTAGGGTGGGTGTGTAACTACAACCTGATTTAAAAATAAATAAATAAATAAATAAGTAAATAAAATAAAATAAAATATTAAAAAAAATCAACCCTTTTCATAGGATTTTTTGGAATCATAAATCTTGAAATAAAATCTCAAAGCCCTAGCAACCATTTTAGGAACAGTGAAGAAAGAGGAGACCCACAATTTGCAATCCTTTAATTAATACAATCTTCATGATATACTAAGTGATATGGTTAAAAATAGAAGCAAATCGGGACCGTTCAAATCGGACACGAATCATAAAGTTCTCAGAGGTAAAACAGTAATTTTACCTACAAACGAGTCTGAAAGGGAAAATGGGTCTTTCTTCAAAACCCAACAAACCAAAAACGGATCCGACCTACTAGGTCAGGGTGACAACCCATTACAAACCAGCCCAGGTTATCTAAAGAGTAATTCAAATTCATGATTATCTCTAAGTGACGGTTTAAACCAAATCTCTTATCATGAAACGATTTGAACTTTACATCTTATCCAAAAACGCCGGGACATAGGGATAAATGATTATGTCTAAACTGTCTCTAAAAAGGCAACTATAAATACCCTTCTCCCCCACCATAAAAAATGTAATCAATATTTTTTTTCTCAAAAGCTCTTTCATAATCTTCCTGATTATTTACAAGAGCGTCGGAGGGTTCGTCGCCGGGATCCATCCCGGTGTATCGAACTTTTTGTAGGTCAACGACAGTGCGAGAAACCAGTCAAACGCCGGTGAAGGGTAACAGATTTGCCTTTATTGTTTTCTAAAAAATTCATAAATTCTTCTGTTTGCTTCCACACCAAAATGAGCAGAAACATTAAGTAATAACGCTTTATAAATATTTACGACACTTAGAAACATCTCGTTAACAAACAAAGAAACTAACAAGCAAGTGAAGATGGAATAGTTACCAAATTTGAAATGAAGACGAGAAGACGGAGTTGAGAGGTAGAGCAGCGTACGTCAACATATTGAGCAAATTTGAAGCTGTAATTTTAAAAATGAAGAGGGGTTTTTATGATGCCATTTTTGAGTAGATTGTGAAATTTTTTTTGCGATGAAGAACAGAATGGTGACAACCTCATACTCGAGGGGGCAGAAAAGAGAGGAATGACTGGAAATGGGCCGGACTCTTGGGCCCGTACATTTAAAAATAGAGTTTTTTCCCAGGTTAATAATTGCGCTCATATTTGTAGGCCTAATAAAAATACGAATAGTGGATCAGATTTGGTCCAGATCCAGGCTCCAGGCTCCACGCTCCATCAGAACTTTATTTTAAAATATGTTAAATAAATGTAGGAAATATAAAATTTCAAAATTATTATGTTACCGAGACAAAATTATAAGTGAAGTACATACATTCGTGGAAAGCAATCGATTTGAACTTATCTTAGTACTAGTATTGCTGTAGATTTGAATTGAGCAATCGATTTGTGGAAAGCAACAGATCTTAGTACTAGTATTGCTGTAGATTCGTGGAAAGCAATCGATTTGAAAGCAATCGATTTGAACTTATCTTACTACAGACAAAATTATAAATGTTTTGGTATTTACTCCATAGCACACCAACTCAAATTCGAACCGCACATGCTAGCTAGGTTATATTAAATGCATATTTTTTGAGGAAACGGACAGAGCCAAACGGCTCCAGCCAAACAAATAAATATATTAATCAGAATAAAGTACATACAATACAAAATCATAAAGTTACAAATTTACAAGATGTAAACAATATATACAATAATCATCTCAGGAAAAAGCAAACAGAGCCAGATCGAACCCATCGACAGCAGCGCAGAGCCCAAATCGAAACCAGAACAACACCATAACCGTCGAGACGCGCCGGGGACCTCAAAACTCAAATCCCAGGAGTAGTAACGAAGCATAGCCAGCGATACAGATACAATTAAACAGCTCCCAAAAGGGACAGAGCGGAAAACAGAAAAGACAAGGATCAAAAAATAAGAACCAACCTAGTCGGAGAAGATAGTAGTAAGCAAACAAAGAATACACTCGGGTGAAATTCGCAGAAATGAACACGCTGGATCTCAAATAGACAAATCAAGACAACCCTCGAGGGAGGAGGGAAACCTGACTCAGATAATCGAGAAAAACTCTCAAAGCCGAGAGCATCTCTACCCAAGAAAATGCCCAGGAAGCCAATAATATATACACCCAGCCATACCGATCTCTGGAAAGAAAGGATATGCCAGAAGAATAATTCAACAGACAAAACAAAAACCATGATAAATCATCGATCAGTGCATAATCCCAATCATCTATCAGTGCCAGAAGAATATTAAATGCATATTAATTAGAAAAAAATGTTGCATTACAACTTTGAAATGATGGTTCTTTCACAGACAGATCAGAGCATCTGTAGTTCGTTAGCTTATTGTTAGCTTATTTGCCAAATTTATCAAAAATAGAATATTTCCTGCTGCAGTCGCGAGCTATATACCCAAAATTTAAATTTTTGATGAACAATGGTCAGCCATATTTTGCGTGAGATATGGGTATATAAAAAAAATAGCCAACAAAAGATGATATTTTGTCTGTTCGTTCGGACGAAAGATCGTCTTTTGTTGCTAATTCTTTTTTTTTTAATTAACGTATCGGACGGAAAATCATTTCTCGTCCCAATTATTTTTTAAATAAATCGTCGGACGAGCAATCTGATCGATTTTATCTTAAAAAAAATTATAGGACGGGAAATGATTCACCGTCCCACAATTTAATTTAAAATAAAATAACGTCGGAGATATCCCGTTTGTTTGTTTTTTTTTTTTTAATGGACGGACGGGAAATCATTTCCCGTCTCGTGTTTTTCAAAAAATAAAATTGTGATTTCCCGTCTCGTGTTTTTCAAAAAATAAAATTTTAAAAAATTATAGCGACGTTAAATCATCCTTCCTCAGTTCAATTTTAATGTTTGAATTTTTTTTTTTAAAGGACGTGAGATTATCTTTCGTCTCACAATTCAAATAGTGGGAAAATTCAAAATTTGGGTTACAATGACTGCAGCGCAAACTCAATTTTTTTTCTTTCTATATGCTAAATATTCAAAATTTAGATTACAACGACTACAGATGCTCTCAAAGGCCCCAGTTCGCCTCTAAAATGTTAGCCACTAGGTAAAAAAAAGAGACGGTGATGAAAGAAGAAGAATGGAGATGATCAGCTGTTATTATTCTTGAGTTATATCTAAGGATCTTAGAATACACTTATTGCCAATTAGTGAGAATCGGGAAGGCTCAGTTGGTGAAATTTATGATTGGTACACGCGAGTGCCACACAATCATTTTCCAGTACCTCCATGATCTAGTACTGCTACTAACTTCGTCAGACATCCTACTATACATTTCTTAAATTTCTCTCTTTTTTGTTATAACATTTTGTAAAATCGTTTTCGATCAAAAGCAATTACAATGAAGCAAGAATCTTCACATATATAGATAAAGTATATATACAACTCACACATATACACCCATACATACACGTATTATATAACTCATTTAACACTCCTGTGAAGCTCATGGTGGACGAACTAACATGAGTTTGGAGACAGATGAGCTAAGATTATCGACGGTCTGAGACTTTGTAAAGAAGTAGGCAATCTCCAATCAAGTGTACAGTTGTATGCAAGAGGGAAAGAAAAGGGTTGGAGAATGGGTTACGATGCACTCTCAGGAATTAGATTTAATGAGAAATTTAATACACATACCCCCTCATGAATCAAATATGAAAAGAGTCTTGATGGATACTCCTTATGATGAAGATGATATCGATGCATAACCCTCACGAAACAAACTTGAAGAGTCTTGATGCATACTTGATCTCGATGCATACCCTCATGAATCAAATATGAAGAGAGTTTATTTGATGCATACCCATTATGTAGATGGTCTCGATGTGTACCCATCACGAATCAAATGTGAACATATTATTAATGCATACCCATTATGAAAATGGTGTGAGTGCATACCCTCATGAATCAAATATGAAGAGGGTTTTGATACATACTCATTATGAAGATGAATCTCCCCGCCCGTCGGATCTCGTCGTCAATGTATAAAAAGATGAGCAAGTGGTTTTAGATGTCGCCATCGAGAAAATAAAGTAGACAAGTGGATCTCGTTAGATCTCACCCCGACGGATGAGTAAACGAAGTGGCTTTTAATCTTGCTGTCAATAAATGAGGAGATGACAAGAACACGTTTGTCTTGCCATTGACGAAGGAGATTGATTGAGGAGTTTCTTCAAACAAGTTGAGTGCAGCCAAAGTGATAAGGAAAGTTGAGTCGGATATTTTATCAAACACGTATTCTGCAAAGTGCAGTGAAAGAGAAAAGGAAAGTTGGGTCAGAAACTTCGTCAAACACATGTTGTGCCGAGAAATTGGGTTTCATATTCGAGTTGGATTTGGAGGTGGACTTTGATATGGTTTGAAGAAAATGAGACCAACAAGAGCACCATTACCACGCGAGCAATATAATCAATGCCAACGACTGGACGGTGGCAAGACCACTTGAAACCCTAGAACCCATGACAGTAGAAATCCTTGAAGAAGAGGGAAAGTAAGAGGCAACTGCTGAAACACATGCTTTGAGATTGAATAAGATGACAACTAATTTGGAGGAAAAAGAAATAAGCTTGGACCCACTGAGTGGTTGATCAAGAGGTGGGAGGTTGCAACATAATGAAGAGAAGGTAGGATTAGAGTTGACATTTTGAAACCCGAGGCTTCGATACTAGTCACATTTGTAAAATAATTATAGATCAAAAGCAATTACAATGACTCAAGAGTCTTCACTTTTCACATATGTTAGATATTATGTTAGATATTTAGGTAGTATTCCTTTTCTCCTCTTATAAGATTTATCTGTTGTAAGAGGTGGTCCACCTCTTACAAAAGTTTTTTTAGCGTTCTTTTTTTTACCTCTTATAAGACATTTTTTTCGAAATCTCTTATAAGCCTATAAGACTTCTAGTAGTCTCTTTCAAATTCTTGTAAGACTTCTATCACTTAAAAAGTCTATATTACCCCCGAGTCTATATTATAATTGTTACTAATTTCAAAAAGAATTTCCTTTTATATGGTTTTTATTATATTCTTCGCCTTTTTTTTTAAAAAAATAATTTTTTATGAAAAAATAGAAATTTTGGATGGCATAATGAAGATTGATTTTTTCTGAGATTTTCTCTGTGACCGATCAAAATCCTCCTACTCATTTTGAATGCCAAATGCCTAATTCTTCGTGTTATAACTATTTTTTTTTTTTTGTATTTTTCTCCAATTTTTTATTATATACTATTAGATTTTCCGTAGTACTTCCATTGTGTTGTAATGTTATATATACTGAAATATATATAACCGAAGAACTGTGGGAACTGAGCTGGTAGTATAACAACTGTAAATTTATATGGTTTATTATTAAGAAAGAGCAATGAGGAAATATAATCGTGTACCAGATCTTGATGATGGTAACACAACCCTCTAAGAAGTTCTGAGCTCTCCCTTCTTTCTATGTTTTATTGTTTTCGTTAGCAATTTTGTTTTCCATTGAAATTGTGAGAAATTGGTAAGAGCGAAGTGATGATGAAATTCATGGTCTGTCAATCCACTGAATAATTCTTGATGTTATACATTTTTAAGCACTTGGCTTTTTGATATCGTCTAGGATTAGGGTTGATAAAATTTTTGATTTGCTTTTGTGAAGTAATAGTTTTAGACTGAAGTCTCTATCGGAATAGGATAGATTGCATCTGATTCTCTGTACTTAATTCTGTGATCAGGTTTCACTCAGAATAGCAACTCAACTCACAGAAGACATCTGTGTAAATTATTGTTTTAAGAGTGCTATCGTGATAGTCAGGAATAGTAATTCTGTAGAGAAAATGTAACAGGAGATACATATAGTGAAATCATTGGACTGTGGATGGATAAATTATGTCTTTAAAAAACAAAGTCTTTAGTGACAATATTTACCGATCATTTTGTTTATATATTAGTAATTTGAACTTATCTTTTCTTGTCCTTCATCTCACTATTTTTATACTTTGGGGTAATATAAACTTTGGGGTAATATAGGCTCTTGTAAGAGGTGAAAAAAGAACAAAAATCTTTTACAAGAAGTTCTTATAAGAGGTTATTTTTATATAAAAAGAACACCTCAAAAAGAGGCTGTTACAAGAGGCTCTTACTGTAAATCTCTTATAAGAGGTAACCTCTTATAAGAGGCAAAAAAAAGAACAGTACCTTAGTCTCATATCAGAATGTATTACTTTAGTATTTGGTTCCTTCCTATATATAAGAGACACATTGTACTCAATTAATAATCAATCCAATAACCTTTAACGTAATCACTTTGTTAACCTTACATGGTATCAGAGCCATAATCCCCACTTTTTTTCTCCCTCACTAATCTCTAATCTTAATTACACAAATTCTTTTTCTCTTCTTCTGCTGCCTTCAACTACAACAAGAACCAACAACAATTACGGCAACAAGCCAACAACAACTTCGGCATCAACACTTCCTCCCGTTCTCCAGCGACTCCCTCCGGTAACAACAACTTTAGCAAGAACATCCTGTCGATCATCTTCCTCATCTTCCACTGTCAACAACAGCAACAAGCGGTATCAACAATCCCAATAACTCCCCTTTCCTGTCCTGCATCACGTCGACCTCCACCATCCCAAAAACTCATCCCCGAATCTCGTTGACCTCCATCATCCCGAACCCCATCGACCTCCAAATCCACATTCTCCCTCATATCCCGAACCTAACTCTCCACAACCCAAAAACCCAATCCCCAAATCTGCTCTAACTCAAAACCCTAACTCACCTCCTATCTTACTCTACTAACCCTAGCCGCCACCATTGTACAACCTAACCTTAACCCTATTCTATTAATCCCAACCTAAATCGAAAATCCATATCCTACTCCCGATACCCGTATACCGTACCCTATACCCGAATCTCAAAAAAAAAAGCCAAATCCAAACCCACACCAGAACTCCTAATCCTGCTCTCGCTCTTCTATTGTCGCCGCCGCCGCCACCGCTAATCGCCGCCACCGTCGCCGTTCAAAAAAATAGAAAAAATTGCAGGTAATTGTGTTTCTCCATGGAATCCAAATTTCGTCAGTATCTTCCAGTCTCTACCGACTTCCCCTTTCCTCTGCTAAGGATTAGACTGATTTGTCTGCCTCTGTTGAGGCCACTATTCTTGGGCATTCTTTATGGGGTTACATTGATGGCTCCATTCCTTGCCCCAAACATCTCGGCGATACCGCTTTTGAAGAAAACAAGAAATTGGTACACGCCTCCCAGGCCACTTGGGATGATCACGATCGTCGAATCATTGCCTTTATCATCTCTTCCATCGACCGCTCTCTTCATGTTGATCTTCTTCGTGTTCGTCCAACTAAGACTCTTTGGCTCTAGTTGACCACTCAGTATGTTCAGGCTAGCGGAGCTTGTGAGTACTAGCTCCTTGTTCAGTCCATTCTTGATCGTCAGGGTGATCGCAACATTTAGGATCATTACACAACCATGTGCAATATCTGGTGTGAATTATAGCAACTAGATGATAGTGATGTTCGTGTCACTCGTAAACATTGCTAGTTTATGTTCTTTATGATGGCTTTTCAACCAGAGTACTAGGTCCCTATGTAGTCTGTTGATTCAACGAGACTCAGTTTCCCATCTTGAAGCTGCTATTGCTGAACTTGTTGCTGAAGAAACCCAGTTCTGTGCTCGCCCAACCCCTGACTCTACCCCCGACATCTAGTAGTGAGAGTGTTCTTGCTATCGGCCCTCGTGCCACCTCCTCCTGCAAACCACGCATTGGCCCTATGCCTACTCCTTCTGTTCATCACAATGTTCCTGATCGTCTAAGTCATCTTTGCACTATTCGCAAGCAGACTGGTCACTTTGAACACATGTGTCGTTTATGTTTTTGCACTCACTGTCAGCGGAATGATCATACTGATAGTGAGTGTTTTCTTTAGCATGCACATCTTTTGGTTCAGGCACAGCAGCGTAGGAAGCAACAAGGTTTACCCTCTCTTAGTATTCCTTCTCGTACACCTCGTGCAAAAGCCATTACAAAGGTCATGCCTTCTCCTGCTCCTCATGATATTCCTCAGCAACGTGTCACTCAACTGGACCTTCAGAACTCAGGTCAGTCCATCAATGCTGGCTCCTCTGCCCCTGCTTTCTCTGTCACTCCTGATATGAATTCTTTCTGGTTTTTAGATTCTAGTGCATCACATCATCTTACTAGCAATTATACACTCCTTACCACTAGCACTGTACTTATTTCTCATTCGCCATCACTATACACAGCCGATAGCTCACTACACACTCATGATCTATTAGCACTGCCACTCTCACATTACCTTTCTACTTTATCCCCCCCCATTTATCTATGAACCTTATTTTCATTAGTGCTTTATGTGATAGTGACTTTACCATTACCTTTACTTCTTTGGGATGTTCCTTACAGGATCCTCGGCTAGCCGACATGGTCATCTATATCATCTAGATTTTCTTCATGCTTATCGTTCTAATTCTAGTTTTGCCGGTGTCGTCAGTTATGATGGCAACGTGTGGCACATACTCTTAGGTCATGTTGGTGAGTCTCGTTTAAAAATTTTAGTCCGTAGTGGTGTTCTTGGAAATTTTATTTTCACTCCGTTATCTGTTTGCCAGAGTTGTAAGTTGGCAAAATACTTAGCCCTTCCTTTTAGTAATAAAAGTATTTCTCAGTCCACGCATGTATTTTAACTTATTCACTCTGGCATATGGGGACCATCTCCTATACTTTCTCACAAAAGAAATCTATATTATGTTAGTTTCATCGATGACTTCACTTGGTACACATGTGTGTTCTTTATGCACCACCGATATGAGATTTCTGCTATTTATCAGGTCTTTACACCATGATTCACACTCAGTTTGGTGTGCGCATTAAAACCTTTTGCTCAGATGGTGCTCGTGAGTACACTTCCACTACTATGTGATCGATTCTTCAGTCTCAAGACACACTTTTTTAGCAGTCATGCCTTCACACATATGAACAGAATGGTGTAGCTGAATGCAAGCATCGTCACATTGTTGAGACGACTTGTGCTTTCTTACTTTCATCTTCTGTTCCTCGTTCTTTCTGGGCAACAGCTATCATGATCTCTGTCAGTCTCATTAACATCACTCCATCGTCTACCATATCTGGTACGACACCATATGAGGCTCTTTATCACTCACCACCAGACTACAGTATGCTCCGTACTTTTGGGTGCACATGTTATGTCCTCCTCCCTCCCACTGAGCATTGAAGCTGACTACTTGAACAACTAAGTATGTCCATCTAGGTATTAGTTCTGAGCATAAATTCTATTGTTGTTTTGATCCTTCAGCGTAGTGTCCGTATCTCCCTGAATGTCTCCTTTAAAAAAGACTCTCCTTACTACCTATTATCTCCTGAGGATACTAACTTTTTGGATTTCCTAGTTCCCTCGACTATCGCCCTGGACACTTCTTCACGCATTCCCTTCGATCCCACTCCTTTGAATCCTCTTCCATCTCATACAGACGTTACACCTATTGTTCCTCCTACAAAGGCACCTCCTACACCACCTGCATTACCTCAACATCGTGCACCCACACCACCTACTTTCCCGCCACCACATGCACACACCCTTCCGACCTCACCCCCAAACCCTGCCAATTCACCACCGGTTCGTCAGTCTATACGTTTTACTTCGGGCATCCCACCGGCATGTTATACACCTGATGCCACTGGTCCTTCTGACCAGCTTGACTTTGCCACGGTAGCCACCTACTCACCAGATTTTCATGCATATCTCATTGTTATACACTCCACACATGAGCCCAGATCTTATCAGGAATAAATTCAATATCCCGAGTGGCAAGAAGCTATTGCAGAGAAGTTCCGTGCATTTGATCAGACTGACACTTAGAATGTTGTTCCACTGCTAGTTTAGCCTCTTACCTGCAAGTGGATCTTCAAGGTCAAATATCGACTTGATGGTTTCATTGAGCGGCACAAGGCCCATCTAGTTGCCCGAGAATTTACTCAGGAGTATGACATTGATTATGATGAGACTTTTGCTCCAGTTGCACAGATAACTACGGTTCACACTCTCCTTGCCGTTGCCGCCATTCGTTAGTGGTTGTTATACCAGATGGGCGTGAAGAATGTCTTTCTTCATAATACCCAATCTGAGATTGTTTACATGCATCCCTCTCCTAGCCTTACCACACCTTATCGTCATGTTTGCCATCTCCGTCAAGCTATATATGGACTAAAATAGGTCCCTCGAGCCTGATTTGAGAGTTTTCACTGTGTCATCCCACATGCCGGTTTCAGTCAGAGTTCACAGGACCACTCTATGTTTATGCAGTCAATACTGCAGGGGAGGGTACTTCTACTATTATATGTTAATGATATGATTATGATTGGAGATAACTTCTCAAGTATTGCATCTGCCCAGAAATACCTTCACCAAAAGTTTCGTATGAAAGACCTTGGCAGACTACGGTATTTTCTGTGTCTAGAGATTGTCCGTGTATCTTGGGGATACTCATCCTTAACATAGATACACATCAGACATTATCTCAGTTGCATGTCTCTCTGACAGTCGATCAGCCGATACTCCCTTAGAGCTTCACGTGAAGGTTCGTCCCACAAATGGTGAGCTCCATCCCGATCCCACTAGATACATGCAGATTATTGAACAGTTTGTCTACTTATGCATGACTAGACCCAATATTGCTCATGCAGTCATTATTGTTAGCCAGTTTATTTCCAATCCTACATCAATTCACTACAGTGCTCTTCTTTGGATCCTCAAATATCTTCGAGGCACTATCACTCGCTAATTATCCATGCCTTCTACATCTAAACTTAATACATATTCTGATTCAGATTAGGCAAGAGATCGTACCACCAGATGATCTATCATAAGTTTTTGTCTATTTCTTGGTGATTCGCTGATTTCATGGTGATGCAAGAAACATGTAGTTGTTGCATGTTCTTCCACAGAAACTGAGTACAGAGCGATGACATCTACTACTAGAAAGATTGTTAATGTTCGTTGGTTGTTATCAGATATGAGTGTCATTCTTACAGGAACTACTCCTCTTCATTGTGATAACTGGAGTGCATTGCACGTTGCAAGCAACCCAGTTGATCTTTCATGAGCGGACGATGCACATAGAGATTGATTGCCACTATGTTCATGAGTGTTTTGAAGTAGAGATCATTTCACTTCATTATGTTATATCTTCACAGTAGATAACAGACTTTTTTTACCAAATCCCACACTATTCAGATATTTTGATACTTGGTGGGAAAACTCATATTGTTTGACCCATCGTGAGTTTGAGATGGGGTGCTAGATATTTAGTCCCATATCGGAATATATAATAGTTAAGTATTTGGATCACATATATAGGAGACACATTATAGTGAATTAATAATCACTTCATAATCTTTTTCTCAATCTCTCTATTAACCTTAACGACATATGTAGGCAAAGGCTATGTACAGCTCACACATATACACCCATATATACATCCAATATATAACTCATTTAACATTGATATATGCTTCATTGTTACCTCAAGGTTTTAATTTGTTGAGACCCAACTTTGCAAATTTGGTTCCAAAATCAGCGCGAAATCAAAGCAAGGAAGAAAGTGACTCCCCCCTTTCTTTTTTTCTTTCTTTCTTTCTGCGTCCTTCGTGTCTCACCTTTGTCTAGGGGTGAGTTTAAAACTAAAATCTCCTCAACTACTTTTATCTCTTCATGAAGAAGAGATGATTTATTCAATCCAAAAGCACCGGAAAGTAGAGATAAATCATCATCTTGAAACTGACTCCTAAGGTGACTATAAATACCCCTCTACCTCCACTAGAACAAGGTAATCAGTATTTTGCCTCTAAAAACACTCTTTCTATTTTTGAATTCTAACTTGAGCGTCGGAGGGTCTGTCGCCGGGGTCAACCCCAATGTTTCAAACTTTTGCAGGTCAATTGGAGCAATCATCACCATCAAGCAGTGGCGGAGCCAGGATTTTCATCCAGCAAGAGCGAGGATTTTCATCCAGGATTTTAGGAGGGAGGAAGTATTTTTTTGATATAAGATGTATAGTAATATCTTTATGGACAGATATTTCACATGGACAATCAATCATATATGGTATTGATGAACTGGCCAGTGATCGAACAATCAAAATTACTGAATACTTTCCCTAAAGAACAATTGCAAAGGGTTGAACTGCCATCATAGCAATACCAATCTCAAAATTCAGTTCAGTGAGCTCACATGTAACAGAGTATGAAGCAGATGATTGTGCAAACTCCAATCAAGACCCATCCCAAAATTCTACAAAATCCATCTCAAAATTTTGCCCACTTAGAGGTTTAAACAAAATCCATAAAAAATAACAGCTCTTTCATCTTGAACGGCACCCATCTTAATTGTCATAGCAAACTAATGAACTATCAACTATGCCCATGTCAAAATTCAACCAATTTTTCTCAAATAAAATAACAGCGCAACAAACCATGGTCAAACTCAAACAACATAACAAAAATTCTCACAAAAAAAATTCACTGACCTTTGAGATTCTCAAAATTCGACGAGTGACGACGACATGGCCTGGGCTTCGACTTGGCCTGGGCTTCGAAATTTCGAATGATGATGGATTATGATTTACGAGCTAGGGTTTTGGTTCGGTAGATGATGGAGATTGGAGCATGGAAAGAAAGAAAGAAAAGAAGAAAGAAGATAGAGGTAGGGAGCCTAGGGTTTCGGTGGAGGGCGTGGAGGCTAGAAGGAAGGAGAGATTGAGAGAGGCTAAAAGCTAGGGTTTCAGATTCTGAAGCACTGAAAGAAAGAAAGAAAGAATAGAAGAAAGAAGGGGAGGCGTCGAACTGTCGAAGTCGGAGAGGGGAATTCAAGTGGGAGCGGATTTTCATTTTGGGCTGAGTGGGAGCAGATTTGGGCTTGGGCCTGGGAGGGGAGCGATTTGGGCTGAGTGAGGGGGAGCAGATTTTTTTATGTACTGAGCTTTTTAAAGAGCTGACGAAATTCAGGGGGAGCGGCTGCTCCCCCTGGCCCTTCACTCCCTCCGCCACTGCCATCAAGATCAGATCCAACGGTGTAAACGTGTCAGATTCAACCTCAACAACAATTGGAACAGTCAATATCGGCGAAAGTCAAAAATGCCAGTTTTTTACTATTTATAAAAGAACTCATATCATCTATTTGCTCCGACACAGAAATTAGTAGCAATAGATTGGCGCCGTCTGTGAGAAACTTCAAAAAGCAATCCAACCAAACTTCGCCGGTAAAAACAGTTTTAAGTCATGCCTCCAAAGGAAAAAGGAAATGCGGCGACCTCAAACCAACGAGCCAACCCTTTTCCTCCGCCTTCTCCCCTTGAGGACGTCCCTTATACCCTTCAGCCAGATCAACTCCTTCTGCCGGAACATCCTCAACAGCCTACTCAACCCCCCTCCAAGGAGCTTCCACCGGGGGCTCTTGAAGAAATCAACCCCATGTACAACACATTGGAGAGAACAGAGATTCGGTCTACACCTCTACACCCTCCAATGTACCTCCTGAGGCACCTCAACCTCAACAAGATCTCCGTCATCTATAAAACTCCAGACAGCAGGAGTCCAAACGCATGGTTCGTTCAAGAAGGCCACATCTGTCACATCAGGTAAGCGCGAGAATTCCCTTTCTTTGGAGGCCGCGATCCAGAAGAGCTTCCTCTCAAATGGGGCGCAGAAGAACTCCCTCTCCAGGAAGGCAAAAAAGCCACCACTCCCCAAGGAACCAAAGAAGAACACCTCCCTGAGAGAGAAGGCATCCAACTCTAACCAGCAGAACAGCCCCTAGAAGAGGGAGGGAGGAAGAAGTACAAGTCCAGAGCAGAACTTCGAGAGTTCAAAGATAAAATTCTTCAGGCCCTTGACATAATTCCTCCTAAGATTCGACAAATCAGACCTCATCGTTCTACCCCTCCGCAATGCGAAGAGTCTTATGGGTCCACTAGATCCGATTAGCAAGAGGACGCCGTCCTTCGACAATTACGAAAGATGGAAGATCGTCTAGCACTGCTGAAGCAGGAAGAAGAAAAACATGAAAAAAGATATCGTCCCGTCAGACCCCCCTTCTCCAAGAAAATTATTGAGGCTCCTGTCCCTGTTAACTTCAAGATCCCAATCTTTGAGTCATACAACGGGGAAACAGATCTGGTAGACCACACTGAGAGTTTTGAAACCCTCATGATGATCCACCAAGCATTCGACTCCCTCCTCTGCAAGACTTTCCCACCAACTCTGAAGGGATTCTCATGGAAGTGGTTCTCTCGACTCTCTCCAGGGTTTTCTCATTCGATCAACTTGAGGAGCTCTTCCTCAGGCACTTCATCACCAGTCGCAAGACAGAAAAGACAAGTTCCTCCCTACCTGACTTGAAACAAAGAGATGGGGAGTCCCTCAAGAGTTATGTTCGGCTTCGCAGCCGAGTCTCGGTCCATCCCCTCACTCAACTTAGCCATATCTATGGCTGCATTCGAGCACAATGTAAATCATGATTACCTCAAAGTCTCCCTTGTCAAAAGACCTCCCCGTGACTTCTCCACCCCCCCCCCCAAAGAGTCTAGAAGTACATTAGAGTGGAGGATGCTATTCGACCTCAAGAACAGAAGGTGACCTCATCCAGGAACAAACGGAAGAGCACCAACGAAGACGAACCCAGTAAGTCCCAGAAGGATGCCACAAGCCAGCGTCATCCACCCCCAATGCCTTGATTTGAGAAGTATACTCCGCTTAATGCCAACATCTCCACAATCCTTGTGGAAGTGGACAAGGAGGGAGTCCTTTGACCTCCACCCAAGATGAATGCCCCAAGTGGAAGAAGATATAGGGAAAAAATGGTGCGAGTTTCACAAAGATCACGGGCATCTCACCGATGACTGTTGAGCCCTCAAAGACGAGCTAGAAACTCTACTCCGATGGGGGTGCCTCACCAAGTTTGTCCAAAGGAACGATACCGAACCTCCTCCAAGAGGGGTCAATAAGCGACCCGAAAAACCAGTAGAGTCCCAAGGCTCGGGGCGCATGGAGATATTTCACTCAATCTATGGGGGACATATGGGGGGATCATCTAACCCCTCCAGGAAAGCGTTTCTCCGAGAAGTGAACTCGGTGCATAATATCGCCCCTCCCAAGAACTCGGAGGTCTCGATCACATTTTCAGATCATGATCTTGAAGGTGTTTAAACACCTCACTGCGACGCACTAGTAATCAGCATATATATGGTCAATCATGAGGTGCGCCGTGTCCTGATAGATAATGGAAATTGGTAAACCTTATCTTTTTGAATGTATTCGAGGGCCTCAAGCTCAAGTAAGATCGTCACAAGCTCGCCGGGAACACTTTCCATGAATTCTCCGGAGCCCCAGTTCTAATCGAGGGAATAGTCACCATTGTAGTAATTGTAGGGAAAGCTCCAACTACCCGCACGAAAGTACTCGATTTCATGGTTGTCGACATGAAGTCCACCTACAATGTCGTCTTTGGTCGTCCGGGGTTAGTAGCCCTTCACGCGGTTCCCTCAGCCTACCACATGAAGATGAAGTTTCCTACGACAGCAGGGGTAGGGGAAGCCAAAGGAAGCTAAGAAGCTGTTCGGGCATGTTACATCGTGTAACACCCCACATTTTATTTTTAAATAAAAAATGCATTTTTTTAAAATTTTTGCACGTATGATGCACGTGCAAAACTTTTATTCTCATTCTGTTACTTTCATTATCTATTTTTAGCATGCATAATTTTATTTAGCCTTTTTAGTTAATCCATTGACCTAAAAATTAAATTCTAGCCCATTAGGAGAATAGCCCACTAGGATAATTAAATTAGTTAATTAGAAGAGAGCCCATGGGACAAGCCTATTAATAAAATCCTAATTTTTAAGTTGAGGTTGGACTAATACATGATAAGTTACAACTTTTGGTACACATTTATGACTATAAAAATTGTACTAAATTTGTATGTGCATGTGTGCATATGCACACTTGAGTTTGGCCGGGTTTTACCCATGGGAGTGGCCGGTTTGGGCTAGGGGAGAGAAAAAGTTGGGGGGTTGAGTTTGTGAAGAGTAGGGAGATAAAGAGTTAGGAGTTTAGGAGTTAAGAAAATGAGGGGTTGGAAAAATTAAAAGAGAGAGTTATTAGGTGTAGAATTTTGCATAATAGACCCTAACTTTACCCTATAAATAGAACCTCATTTCTTACTTCTCTTTTGCACCAAAAACAAAATCAAAAAAAGAAAAAGAAAAAGAAAGAGACAAGAATGTTCTCATTTGGAAGAGTTCTTACTTGGAGAAGTCTTGCTAGGAGAAGAATGTCTTGCTAGGAGTTGCTATGGAGCTAGAAGTGGTGTTACATCTTTCTTTTCTTTGTTCAAACTTCAATTAAGGTGAGTGATCTCCTTCTTTCTAAAGTAGAAACTTGCATGCTAAATAATTTAAATGAGTAGTGTAAGTTGAATGTGATATGTATAGATAAAATCCATGCTAGTATAACATGCAATAATCTTATTGAGGCTTAGTAAATGAATTGTTACCATGCTAATTAAAATGAAGAGTTCATAACATGAATCATGCTAGAATACTTGTAAATGTATGTATATATGCAATATGTATGAGAAATTGTTAAAGAATGTTATTTTTCGGCATATGCGTGAAGACATGATGATTTAGAAAGAAAACGAAAAGAGAAAAATAATTCTTTGGTTATTGCCATGAAACATGTCGACATTTGTTATAAAAAATAAATAAATAAAATTGCATAAAGAACTTCATTTGAGATATTCATGATTGACTAAGAGATACGTTTGACCTTCATCACAAAAATTTAACTAGCATATTGGAGTACATGAACTAGTTGTAACAAACATGATTCTTAATTTCAAGTTTCGATGAGAAATTTAAATTTTTTGTATGTAAAAAGAAAGAGAAAAATCTATCTGAAAATAAAGATATATTTTTAAAATAAGTTTGAACTTGTTGATTTTTGTTTTTAAGATTCATCTCAGTCCAAAAGAGAAGTTTATCCAAGATCCTAAAAGATTAGATCAATGGATAAATGAATTTTTCGAAAAAGAACTAAATTCAGAATAGTATAATCAAAAGTATATTAGTATAACTCTTAAACAGAAAATATACTGAGACTTATTGGTTAGCCAGTGGACCACAGAACACTGTAGTCTTGGGTTCGAAACTTGATATCTATCTTTTATTTTTTGATTTTTATTTAATAAAATCCGGACTGTACGAATTGTATAAAGAGTTTTTCCATTTAGTTTATGTGCGGCTAACCTCTTGGGCCTTTAGGCGTTTGCTGTGTGTGTTAGCTGACCGAGTTCGAAACCTGCTGGCACTTTTTTTTATTTTTTTTGCTTTTCATCTTCAAAATTTTTTGGGGCTTCACTGACTTTGGAAGAGAAAAATTCATTGCTCGCATAAAGTTACATGATAATTTATTAAGAACAGTGTTCTAAATGGCGTCCGCCTCGGACGCCTAGGCGCTCAAAAAGAGGAGAACGAACCGCATATGCAATAGGCGGTACTCTAGGCATTGAGATGGCAGTTAGGCGTACAAGGCGTCGATCTGGCGGCGCCTAGGCGGCCGAGGCGGACCAGGCGGCGCCTAGGCGGCCGAAATCGATCAGAAGGCGTCTGACAGATTTTTTTGTAATTTTTTTTTTCAAATTCTTTAAAATAGTCTCTTCATCTTCAACAGAAAAAAAAGTCTCTTCATCTTCAACAGTAAAAAGCCTCTTCATCTTTACATTAAGGTGTTACTAGTTCACATTATATTTGAAATTTTATATGACTGATTATTGTTTGTCATTATGAATCTAAAGTTTACACCATAATCGTTGTTGAACTTCTAAAATCATTCTGGCCTAGCATCACTTGTGAATTGTGATGCATTTAATCCCATGGCCTGGCCATTTTCTTCAGGAAGATTAGTTGTCCTTGATCGCAATAACTCCAATAAATGGTTTGTTTCATCCCTGCAACCTGCATTGTCATGATTAAGAATCATTCAATCATATTAGGATAAAGATTAAAGAGTTCACAAAATGATTTAAACTACATGCACCAAAGTTCCAACTTCACAAAAAGATTTAGACTACAAGCAAAAATAGATAAATATAACTTTTAAAAGGTTAATATATTAATATTTAAAAAATAAAAACTAAACGCCTAGGCGTCCTAGGCGGTAGGCGGTCCTTGGCCGAACCGCCACCGCCTGACGCCGTTTACAACCTTGATTAAGAATAGTGTGTTAGCTGACCGTGTTCGAAACCTGTTGCCACTTTTTTTATTTTTTTTTTGTTTTTTATCTTCAAAATTTTTTGGGGGCTTCACTGACTTTGGAAAAGAAAAATTCATTTGCTCACATAAAGTTACATTATAATTTATTAATAGTTTTAATTTTAATCTTGTATATTTTTTTAGAAAGTGACAAAAAAATTGAAATAGTAAATGTACTTTGTTTTCTAAAATTATTATTTGAATAAATAATTCTTTTTGAAGAAAAGAAAAATCGGTAATAAAATTCTTTTGCTATAAACAAACCCTCTTGTTGAGTAAGAAATACTAAATGAAATTAAGAATTTGTGAGAATTCATATGGAGTTTGGAAAGAATTATTATATCACTTGTTTGCCTTGATGACATTATGTGAATATGTTTGTTTATGGTTAGGAATTTTTATGTGATTTAACTTCCTAAAAAGAGATGTGGATCTATGCTATAGACTCATGAAAAGAATTGTTGTCTTAGAAAAATAGTGAATGAATTGAATGAATGATGCTAAACAAGACATATACCAAGTTGTGAATAGAATACTTTGAGTTAAGACATGTTTATTAAAGGGTATGTGTACCCATAATTTTTTGTACATGAAAAAATTATAATTTAGAGTTAGTGAGTCCTCGCTACCGGCATTATTAAATTGAAAAAAGTTGAGATATAAATTGAGATATGGCCGTGGAGCTATCTCGTATTTTTTTTGTTGATTAAGTCCGATAGGAGGTAAAACTAATTCTAGGATTAGAAATTATTCATGTCTTGAACTAAATAATTAGGCACATAAGTGAAGATGTAGTGAACCTGAGCAAACGTAAGTGGGTTGCTTCTATATATTCGGCGGTGGATCTCCGTGGCTATAGACCCAGTCGGCGGTGGATCTCCATGACTGTGGTTGCTCCGTAGGAGATGGACTTCTAATCCGGAACTTAGCGTAGTCGGGCGGATAGTTTTCCATACTCTTATGTATATACGTATACCGGGCTAGAATGACATTTGCGGGATGATTCGTACGATGAGGGATCTGTTATAACAGTCGGCGGTGGATCTCCGTGGCTGGGATCCATATTCGTGGAATGATCTAAATCTTGCTTCATTACTGGGTAGTTGTCATGGCGAGGGATCGAGCCCTTTATTGTGGAGTACGTAGGTGCTTACCCTCGGACCTATGTAGTATGGGATGCATAGAATCCGAACAAGTATGCATTAGTGTCATCCTACTATTGAAATGTGTGCATTAGGCATTAAGGCATGACATACACTTACATATTTAGCGTAGTCACAATTTAACACTTTATTGTTTATTCAACTCTTGTGATTTGTTAAAGTAATGAGATCGTTATATATACGGCATAGAGAGGATAGCTGAGTATAACATTTTCGTCAGTTGTAAGTGACTAACGTGCCCACAGCTTAATATGCAGGTAATGGACTATTCATGAAGGAATAAAGATATTGTGATGCAATCGATGACTTATTTTGATAAAGTTGTATAAGTTGTATTGTGTTTTCAATGTTGTAATCTTTTATTATTCCTTGTGTAAGTAAAATTGTAATGAACTCTGATGTTGTTGAAAAGTTTTAATTTCCTTATAAAATTGTACGAACTGAAGTAAAGATCCTGTTAAATCTCGAATTCGGCCTTATTTGGAAGCGCTACACATCGCCACAATGGGGGCTCGGTCCTCCCCCTCGACGCTATGGAGCTCCCTCAAGAGCGAGGACAAGCAAGCTCTGAACCCTTACAAGAACTAGCAGAAATCTCTTTCTCCTAAGAGGAGTAAGCCAAGTGTCTTCGGGTGAATAAGGCACTCCCACATCAAGTTAAGGAGCAACTCATCACTTGCATTAGGAAGAACCAAAATCTCTTCGTTTGAAACCCCGAGCATCCGATGAAGTACAACGTGGCTCTTAACACCCTCCCCAAGTAGTTAGTTTCAAACATGTAATAAATGCCAATAATTATAACGGTCACAACATGTAATAAAGGCAAGCATCAAAGAAACCACTTAGTTTTATTCTTCAATAATTTTTAAGTATTTTCCTTCGCAATTGTACAAGTCCATCTGATGCAAACAATGAGTTAGACGCATGGTTCACCCCCGAGCCACACAATCCCTTCATTAAGCACTCCAACGAACATGTGCGGAGTCTACTCATGGTTCATAGAGCCGCTCAAGCCACATGCTCCCGAGCAAGTGCGCGGGTTTGAGTGCTCCAAAAACTGGTCATCGCCTTGTTCAAAGTCCATTCACAGTTCATATGATCACTTTAGCTACTTGCTCCCGAGCACGTATACGGGCTCGGCTCGCCGTTCGAATGCTCCTGAAACAATTTCGGACAAGTGCGGAGTTCATTCATGGTTCATAGAGCCGCTCTAGACACATGCTCCCGAGCAAGTGCACAGGGTTCAGCTTGTCATTCGAGTGCTCCAAAAACTCATCGTCACCTTGTTCGGAGTCCATTCACGGTTCATAGGGCCACTTTAGCTACTTACTCCCGAGCAAGTATACGGGGTCGGCTCGCCGTTTGAGTGCTCCTGAAACAACCCCGGACAAGTGCGAAGTCCATTCATGGTTCATAAAGCCGCTTTAGCCACATGCTCCCGAGCAAGTGTGCGGGGTTCGGCTCGCCATTCGAGTGCTCTCAAAACTAGTCATCACCTTGTTCGGAGTCCACTCACGGTTCATAGGGTCGCTTTAGCCACTTGCCCCAGAGCAAGTGTATAGCGCATGGCTCACCGTTCGAGTGCTCCCAAAACAACCCCGGACAAGTGTGGAGTGCTCGCCATTCATAAGGTCTCTCTAGCCACTTGCCCTCGAGCAAGTATGCGGAGCACGACTAGCCATTCGAGTGCTCCCAAAACTCGTCGTCCCGGTGTTCGAAGTCCACTCGTGGCTCACAGGGCTACTCTAGCCTTTGGCCTCGAGCAAGTGTGCGGAGCTTGGCTCGCCATTCGAGTGCCCCCAAAACAACCCCGAACGGCTCTCTCCTAGAGCCCGACGATGCTCTTCATCTTGCTCACCTCCCGAGTGGCCTTCTTCCAAACAAGTTCGGAGCTCAACTCACCTTTAGAATTGCTCCTCAAACTCTCCTCCTGAATGGCTCTCCTAGTGCCTAGTGATGCTTTTCATCCTGCTCGCCTCTCGAGCGGCCCTCTTCGACACGAGTTCAGAGCTCAGCTCACCCTTAAAGTTGCTCCTCAAACTCACCTCCCGAATGGCTCTTTCATAGCTCCTCCATGGTGAAGCTCATCTCCTTAGCCCATGGGAGCGAAGCTCCTCATCGTAGATTCCGGACACCGAAGCTCTTCCCAACCTTACAAAGACAAAAAATATTGCAGGCCTGTTTTGACCCTAAAAATGGCTGATTCTTCAGCAAACTCTTGAAGAGAATTTTTAGATCTCTGAGTCACCTTCAAAACGAAGGTTCAAATGCTCCAATCGAACCTCTGTAGCACTGGTAAAGCTGGTTACAACACAGCTGTGCCGAGCCAAAAAAAAAAGTTGACTGAGTCAACGGTCAATGGTCAAAGCACCACGTGTCGGCACACCAAAGCATTGAGGCAGTTCGGAGTCACGGGCCAAGCAAACGCACCCCCGATTGAAAACAGAGCGAAACTCCGTTGACTGATCAACGGTCAACGGTCAACGGGCACGTGTCGTGCAGCCGAACTACCTCCAATGTTCAGTGTCTTCACCGAACAAACGTGCCCCCGATCGTGAAAACGCCAAAAAATCGTTGACTGATCAACAGTCAACGAGGACATGTCTCGCGTAGATGAACTACCCCCAACGTTCGGCGTCATGCACTGAACAAAGGTGCCTCCGATTGTGAAAACGCCAAGAACCATTGACTAGTCAACGGTCAACGGTGACAAGTGTCGCGCAGCCGAACCACCTCCAACGTTCGGTGTCATGTGCCGAACTAACGTACCCCCGATCGTAAAAATGCCAAAAAACCATTGACTGGTTAACGATCAATGGTCAACGGGGACACGTGTCGCACAGTCGAACCAACTCCAACGTTCGGTGTCATGCACCGAACAAACGTGCCCCCGATCGTGAAAACGACATAATAAAAAAAATAAAAAATATATTTAAAAAAACCCATATCATCTATTCGCTACCACTAGACCTGGCAAACGGGCCGGGTCGGGTACCCATGGGTACGGGTTGCTTGACCCACGGGTCCAACGGGCCGGGTCGAAAAGTAACCGCAACTTTTTTTAAAAGTTTTTTTCCAACCCGGACCCGGCCCGCGAGTACCCATGGGTACCCGCCATTATTTCATTGTTTATTTTGAGTTTGTTTTGGGGTTTTTAAAAATAATTTAAAATTTTATTTTAATTGAATAATTGATTAAAAACATTAGCAACATGCTATCATTTTTTTGAAAATGTAAAATATAAAATTGAATAACTGAAACAACAACAAATGTAATCAGAAATCAAGAACGATAATTTAATAAGCTTGTTGTTTGTTGTTTTTTTATGCTTCTTGTTCAAATAAATATATGTATCAACATTCAAAATCCAACTAGCATTTCAATTTATCATTTCATCAACAAAGACAAAAGAGCAATAATTTGTCCAATCATGAAAAGAAAGAGCAATTATTTTTCAAAGTATACAGACATAATTGAGTCTAAACAAAATTTAAACATAATCAAAAATACAATTGCAAAATCAAAACAATGAAACCATATGACAAGTTTCTAAAGTCTTGAAATTAATTACATTAAAAACAATGAAACCAAATAAAATTCAAACTCAACACACTCAAATAAATTACAACTCAAGTTGATGAGTATTTAATTTAATTTAATTTATTTAAATACATGGGTACCCACGGGTACCCGTGGGGATAACCGACCCGACCCGTGTTCACGGGCCGGGTAAAAAAGTAACCGCTCATTTTTTTTTCAAAATTTTCCTTACCCGTACCCGGCCCGTACGGGTACACCCGCGGGTACCCACGGGTCACGGGTCAAGATTGCCAGGTCTAGCTACCACACAGAAATTAGCAGCAACAAATATAAATATATATAAATTCCTGTAGCATCATTATAACTTTGACATTTTGGTGTACCAATACAAACATTTCAGATATCGACCAGCCAATGTTAGATATGAATAATGACAGTGATTACGAAGTGGGCAAGAGCACTAATGCGATAGCGATAAATTAACAGAACTCATCCTTCATGCAAATTAAGGGGAACTCATCACTATCATGACCAAAAGGTATAACACACTAAACTAGTCCTCTTCTGTTGTCGAACTTAACAACTTGAACTGCAATCAGAGACCTTCCATTAGAACTCTTCATTTAAGAATGCTGTAACCCATTAAAGTTCCCCATAAATTGATACATATTAATTATATTGCAAATATGTAGATAGAAGAAAACCATGCATTATATGATGTAGGGACAAACAAGTTTGAGAAATTGAAAAAAGAAGAATTAAAACTTGAAACTAAAACATACTCCTATAAATCACAATCAAGCTTCAGAGGAAATAAGGTATGGGTCAGCTAATTCAAGGCACAGACATAAATAGGATATAGAAAGCATACTTAGCTTTTTGGCCCTCAATAAATATGTCTGCAATTCAGAATAATAACAGTGATAAATATAGATAAAAAGGAACATGTTAAGTCAACAAAAATTAATAGATAAAAATAAAAATAAGAACTAGCTAACACATGCTTATATTTTAAGCAGTGCTTAGTGATCTTTGTGAATATTAACTACATGTTCTATAAAAATGTGAAAAACTTTGAAAAAGGGAAGTTCATCAAGTATTACTAACAGATGTTATCTCTAATTTTTTTACCTGTAGAAGGGGTAGGGTTTTTCTTTTTCTAATCATATATCGATGGGATTAGTTGTAGTTTAATAAATAAGAAGAAAACTATAGACTTAATTTAGAAGTTAATTCGATCGTACAAGTTTTGGGTATATATAGTAGCAACAACAAAATTAAGTTAGCTCTCTTACACACTACAACACATTAATGCAACCTAAACCTACATCCCAGTGTTTAAATATTTCAACCTAAACCCCTTAAGATGAAATCCCATTCTCAAAATTTTACTTATAAGTTCTATAAACTTTGAAATTACTATGCTTCCAATGTAATGCACGCGATAAATCTACACATAATCTTAGTTTGCTAACTTGTATTACTTCATTTATTTAAGTCTAGATCTTTCTTTAAATGACTAACAACCCAATACCCCGAATAACTTTATCAGTTGCTAGATAGGGTAAAGATACCCAATCCATAAATCCATGTAATCTAGTGCAAAGATCAAAAGGAAGTACCTCTTGATCTAAAGCTTATATAAATCAAATCAAACAAGAATGAACTCTATATATGTGTAAGCCAAGCTAATTACAAACATAAACAATTCGTAAGTTAGCAAATTAAATAATGTCTTACTTATCTAAACAGTCCTAAGTTTTTTGCACTGCATTTAAATCTTACAAATAACTAAGTTTCAAATTTCAAAACAGTTGCATTTGTTTTATTTAATTTCATACTTAATAGCACTTTGTCTATCCATGTTTCAGAAATTCTCCACCATCTCCTTCCATGTTTTTATTTGTTTCAATTTTTTTTTTGAATCATTCCTCCAAGTTCATGAAGAACGATTTGATATATAATATAGTAATGCTACTTGATGTTTTAATTGTATTTTTAGATAATTGCACAAATCCATCAAATGGTTTATCAAGAAAAAAGATGAAGACCCTTTATAACTATTTAAGACTTTTTCTCAAAATATGTCACCAAATTAACTCCTTTGAATACTCTCATTTATCTATTTTCCTTGATATAGTGAAAAGAAGATTTTCAACTATTTATCCTTTAGTTTATTAGTATTATAAAATCAGCAGGGTTTTACTGCATTCTACTCTTGATCTGACAACTGCGTGCTCCTTAGGACAACTTCCACCATTGTCTAGAAATCCACATATGGATAATAGTGTACTCTCACCATTGTCCATATCCCATTTTTCAAGAAATAAAATTTAGACATAGAGTTAAATTCTCCATTTCATTGTTCAAATTTGAACAATAAAATTACATTTTCATATATAGTTTGGCCTCCACCCAATTTTTTTTCTTTATGAAAAATTATTACCATACTACCATTACAATTCAATTATATTACCATATTACCATTCAATATATATAAGTCATTCTAATTTATGTTATATATATATTTAATATCTATAAATTTTTGGGTTGACAAATTTATACCGTTATAAGCTCTCGTTGTGATTTTTAATTTGAGCCAAATATTTTACATGTTCCGGTATTTTAAAGATTTATATAATTTATTGCCATTTTATGCTTAAAATTTCATGATTAATGGAATAAAAAAAGACATAACAATATTTATAGCAGTTGCAATTAATAAAAAATAATAATTAAAAATAATAATTTCAACACTGCTCATGTTTATCACTATTCCTGAAAGAAAGAAAAAAATTGGACTCGAATTTGAACAAGGGTGGAAGTTCTTCCCCATTTGAGATCATGACTAAGGGGTATATACTAGAAATATGCTGATTTTTGGTTGTCATCACTATTCATTTCTTAGACAATGGTGGAAGTTGCTCTTAGTATTTTACTCTAAAGTTATTCATTCTTCAGTCAAAAAGAAGGAAAATCGTCAAGCAATAATAACAAGCAAAAGAAACAACGTGGAAAAAAGAAAAAGAATTGAGTTCTTTTAATATATACTAGTATAAAACCATGTGCAATATATATTGCACATAATTTTTTTTAAAATGAGAAAATTAACAAAACTATTTTTGAAAAAAAAAATCTCTAATAACATCTATAAATACAATATTGCATGTTTTTTATAGTTTGTTTAAATGATAGGATTGCACTTTAAAATTTAGATGGAGAAAGAGTGGAAGGTTGCCTCCTAAATTTGTTTTTTTTTTAAATAAAAAAATTAAGAAATTTTTTTAGATCAAAAGTGAGTTAGCATAATATATTATTTGTGGAAACACAAAAAATGTGCAAAATGCAACAATTTACTTCATGTGATTTCCTCTCATTCCGTATTCCTTGTATAAAGGCATAAGAGCATCTGTAGTCGTTGGCCATTTTGCCAAAATTTTCAAAATATGGAAAAATTCGCGCTGTAGTCGTTGGCCATTTACCCAAAAATTGGATTTCGAATTAACAGTACCTAGCTATATTTGGGAGACGAAATGACATTTGCCAAAATATAGGTAATGGCAGATGATTTTTCGTCTAATTGATAGGACGATAAATTATATATCGTCGGAGAGATTTTTTTATATTAAATCTTATCGGACAAAAAATAATACATCGTCCCTACAAAAAAAAAATTGACATATCGACGGACGGGAAATAATATCCCGTCCGACCGATTAATTAAAAAAAATGTTCAAACGGTAAATAATGTACCGTCCCACAAAAAAAACCACAAAAAAAGGAAGGAAAGTGAAGACTTTGACTGACCCACTCTCTATCTACCTCAAAATGGTTGGGACGAGGGATTATCTCTCGTCCCTCCATTTAATTTTTTTTTTAATGATAAGATGATGAATTATCTACCGTCCGGTTCAAAAACCCAATTTAGATGATGAATTGTCTACCGTCCGGTTCAAAAACCCAATTTTTCGCACTCGACGAGTGCAGCGTACAGTCATTTTTTCCATTTCCATTTGCCAAATACCCAAAATTTGCCTCTCCACGACTGCAGATGCTCTAAGCAACGGAACATAAGAGAGTCACATCCATCCATCTATCCATCCATCAGTCTCCTAAAAAATATAGTCGATCCATAAAAAAGGTGAATGGCAAGCAAACAAACAAATGACTTAAGTTATTTTTAGGCCCCTCAAATAAATACTCATGAACTAGTGAAAAAGAGTGGATATGATTGTAATGCAAGTAGTCTTCTCATCCTCTCATTCTACTAAAAAAGAAAAGAAAAAACAATAATGCCATGCATGGCCAAATGCTAGCAAGACAATACCTTTTTTGTAAAAAAAGTAATCAACTCAAAACACAAAATGAGAATCCCAAGAAGATAGGAAGCAAGGAGTTTTATCTATGATATACGATTTATAAATAGGTTCTCAAACAAGAAGCTAAAATAAGAAAAGGAATAATTGATGACAAGTCTCTCAATAGCTCAATCATCTGTTGGTTCCTTCCTTCCTTCAATGCATTAACAACTAATGATTCAAACCCCCCCACCAAAGGGAAAAAAATTGGCAGAAGTTATAATAATAATAATAATAATAATAATAATAATAATAATAATAATAATAATAATAGAAACTAAACCCTAATTCTCAATGTCGAAGATGATGCGGGAAGAATTGGGTACCAGCTATAAACGCACTCAACGGAGTCGGGTACATCGACGACGGATCCATTAACCCTGGCGAACCAGCTACCGCCACACTAGTAGTCCCCACAGTCAACGAATGAGGCGCTGATGTCGTCGCAGTAATCGCATCAGCTGTTGCTGTCGAACTGGAATCGTGCTGCGATTCGGGTCCTTGATCATACAACACCCCCCTAAACACGTGCCCCCCTATGTTCACCGCCGTCTGGTACGCGTACTCCTCCTCGGTCTCGTCCATCGTGCTCACTCTCACGCATCGGAACACCGCCGGTGTGCTCACCACCGTTGGAAAATTGCCCACCTCCATTCCCTCTACTTAATTTGAGAAATTGAAATAAATATATATAAATAAATTAAACTGCGAGAATGCACGAATTTTTGAGAAAAATTGATACCTGAAGTTGCTGCAGTAATTGCAGTTGGGTTCTTATTATGCGTGGAAAGCTCGCGAGGGCGTTTGGAGCCCTCGCCAGAGCCGCTGCTACCTCCTGATCGGGCACTGCCGCCAGCAACAGTAGCACCGGGCGGGAGTTGCTGCTGCCGCTCGCGGCGCTTGGAAGCCGGGACCCACGTGCTCTTCACGTGAGTCGAGCACTGGAAGTCCCGGCTTTTGCAGCAGGTCCTGCACCTCATATGCGAGCAGTCCTTCTTGGCCTGGTTCCCACAGTCCTGGCAACTCATCCCCCCACTCGTCGAACAGCTGCCACGCCGGATAGACCCACCACCAGCTTCATCCGATGAGAAACCGATCATCGTTGGAGCTGAGGAGTAGAACTGGTGTTGCTGCCTCTGAATTTGGTGCTGCTGCCAAAGCTCGAAGCCGCGCGTCGTCGCCGATCCGGATTGCGTGTTGCTTGCGCCGTATAGGAAGAGGCTTTCGGCTGGAATTTGTTCGTCGCCGCCGCGATTGCCACCTCCTCCGCTTAAAGAGAAGCCGGTCATAATAATATTGCAGCTGGTCGATCGAGTTGTTGATAATGGTAATTTCATGCCCCTTCTTAATTATTCAGCAGATCTGGTCATTTTTGGGAGAGGGGAGGGGTAGAATTGGAAAGGTGGGGGTAATATTTTGCCGATTCTGAACAAACAAATTTCTGTCACTTGTGAAGAGACGGCGGCAGCTTAGCAGCAACTTCTTGAATTTTGTTGCCTTCTCTTCTCTTCAAACTTTCTCTCTCCTCTCCTCTCCTCTCCTCAGTTGTTGGTTTGTTTTATTTGTGTGGAGTTTTTCTACTACGGATGGCTTGTGTATTTAACACACCGAATTATTAGAGCCACTACTGCAACGCCGCCATGGGCACTGCAAACTTCTCTGCCAAAACCTCAATTCCATTTATGAGACTTGTGCCCCTATCTCTCTCTCTCTCCCCCCTCTTTCTTTCTCTCTAAAATAAAAATAAAGTTCGGGAGCCTTGTCACGAGGACTGGGATTAGTCTGACCCGTAGAGGAGGATGGAGACCCAGTATAATCAAAAAAAAAATAAATAAAAAAAAATAAAGTTGATTGATTTTTTTTTTACTTTAATAAAAATAAAGTTGATTGATTTTTTTTTTTAACTTTTAACAGTTACATATTTGATTAATGAGAGTTTAACGAAACATGAAGTGTCAGATAATATAAACATCATTTGTACAAAAAGCCTACTACATCATAATAATTAAAAGGTGCAAAAAAAAAAACAAATCAAAAGATCAAAATGCAATAACCTCCACCCAACCGTCCTAAGAGAAAAGTGGTAACTGCACGTGTAGCCACAATCTCTACTCCTCTTCATCCATGCAATCTCTTTCTCGCCCCCCTGCCTGACCTATCCAAACATATAGTTGGTTGATTAAAAGATGATACTCGAATTCGGTTAATGAGATATGAGAAGTGAAGGCTGAGAAAATTCTGTGATTATATCAAATTGCTGCACGGTCCTATTTACTGCATTAGGATGCTTTTATTGGGGATGGGAGGGATTTTGGCTGATGATTTGGGATGGAGGGGATGTTGAGTAAAATTTAGAGTACACAACTCTAAACTTACTAATATTGGACCCAAACAAATAAACAAATTACTTGTATTATACTCACAATAAAAGACACTACAACAATTTTCAAAGATCACTCACAATTTGAAGAAAACTACAAACACTCAAAAGAAAGCTCACAACTCACACTCAAGACTCCACACTCAAACTAAAAATACAAAGACTTATTTTTTTGGAGGATGCCTAAACTAAATGCAAGAGAGGTATTTGTAGTCCACTTCATGTCATTTACACCATACAAATATAAAATTAAGAAATAATCACAACCATACATTATTACCACATTCTACTCATTTCTCCTAAAAAATCTTATTACTACATCCTTCTATAATTTTCTCTTAAATATCTTCATTCCAGATTTGTTGAGAAGCTTCAATTGTCTTGGGTTTAGATAAATGGATTGGGCTTTTATTTTTCTGAGGCTAAAATAAATAAATAAATACATTGGGCTTTATAATGGGCTGAGGTTGATTTTCAACACTCCCCCTCAACACCAGGCCTCACTATTTGCACTGTGCCGAGTTGACAGCAAAACATTTCGAACTTGCCGGTGCTCAAGTCTTTTGTGAACAAGTCCACAACTTGATCATCTGTCTTGATTTGCCTCATTTCAATTTCTTCATGTAGAATCTTTTCTCTGATAAAATGATAGTGTACTTCAACATGTTTAGTTCTTGCGTGAAAGACCGGATTCTCCACCAAATGAATTGCCGACTAATTGTCACAATACAATGGAACTGCATAATCTATTGGTTGATGTAGATTATTCATTAGTTGTATCAACCATGTACTCTCTTGGGCTGCCATTGCCGCCGCTCGATACTTAGTTTCAGTGGTTGATAATGATACAATCGGTTGTCTCTTGCTGCACAAAGAAATTGTTCAGGAACCAAGCTTAAACACATACCCAGTTGTTGATCTCCTGGTGTCATGATCTCCTGCATAGTCAGCATCACAGTATCCAACTAACTAGCAGTCTTCACCTTTCTTGCACAAAAGACCATAGTCAATTGTACTCTTCACATATCTCAGTATTCGTCGAACTGCTTCCAAATGAGATTTCTTTGAATTTTGCATGTATCGACTCATCACACTAACTACATAAGAAATGTCAGATCGAGTCCTACCAATTTTCGATACATTGTTGCATCTTCCAAATCTTTCCTTCATGTTCACATATTTTGGCATGTTGTTCCATCGGGATTGCATTTGAGCATTCCAAACATGTTCAACAAATCTTTGGAATATTTTTGTTGATAAAAAAATATTTCTTCTTGTGTGCGATCAACCTCTAAACCAAGGAAATGCTTAAGTTGTCCAAGTTCCTTCATCTGGAAACAGACTAGTAAATTCTCCTTCGTCCGAATAATTTCTGCCTCATCATCATCGGTTATATTAAATCATCCATGTACACTAGCACAATAGCTAGCTTTCCTTCATTGGCTTCGACAAACAAGCTAGAATCTGCAGGTGTTACTGAGTAACCACTTTGTGTTAGAAATTCAGCAATTTTACCATACCACGCCCTGGGTGCTTGTTTCAATCCGTAGAGTGCTTTCCGCGGCTTACACACATATTCAGGATGATCTTGGCTCTAAAAACCCATTTGTTGGATCATGTAAATCTCCCGATCCAGCTCTCCATAAAGAAAAGCATACTTCTGATCCATCTGCCACAAATTCCAGTCTTTGTTGGCTGCAAATGCAAATGCAAGTAGGACTCATACAGTTGTAAGTTTCGCCACTGAACTAAATGTTTCATCATAGTGCAGTCCGTACTATTGAGAGAAACCACAATCTACCAATCGTGCCTTGTACCTCTCAATTGATCCATCTGGACGGCACTTTATCTTAAAAACTCACTTGCCGGATATGAGTTTCAGATCTCTTGGATTTGGCACGAGATCCCAAGTCTGATTTTGCTGAAGTGCATTTATCTCTTCTTTCATAGCGTCATCCACTCAGAACTCTGCGATGCTTTTTCGAACGTCTCAGACTCTATTGCTTCTTCAACTATGGCTGCATTGGTGTATTTGGGATTTGTCCTTCGTGTTCTTGTTGACCTTCGAAGTTGAGATTGTGGAGTTGATTCTTCCGTTTCACTAGGCCCACCTTCTTCGTTTGGTTGTTGATACACGCCAATTTGTCAAGGATTCTAAGCCACTCTTTGTTCAAAATCATCGCCATTTGGATCTCCTGGTTCATCGGAACTTGGTTGGAGTTGAATAGTATGCTCCCCCATCTTTTGTTGGATTTTGTCTCCAAATTCTCTGGAGTCGGGCAACACCTCCTTCTCTGAGGATCACCAAGAAGATGCTTCTTTGAACACCACATCTCGTGAAGTGTAGCATCTTCCACTCGTTGGATCGCAACATTTCCGCCTCTTTCTCTGGCTGTTGTATCCCACAAAGATACATCTGACAGCATTCTTGTCAAACTTGCTTCGTAAATGATCAGGAACAAATATATAACATATACAGCCAAATACTCGAAAGTAGCTAACTGTAGGTTTCATGTTTCACAGCTTCTCAAAAGGTGAAATGAACCCTAACCTCGGTTAAGAAAGTATGTTGATCACAAAGGCTGCAGTCCTCATTGCTTCAGCCCAAAACCTTCAAGGTACATTCTTTTCATGCAGCATACTCCGACAAATTTCTCCAAGATGTCAATTCTTTCTCTTTACTACACAATTCTATTGTGGCATGTTGGCACTAGTGTACTGATGACGTATTTGGCATTCCCTTAGGTATTGAGAGAACTCGCTCGAGCTATATTCTCCCCTGTTGTCTGTGCGTAAGCAACGGGTCTTCTTTCCCACTTCTTCTTCAGCTGACTCTATGAACTCTTTAAACTTTGAGAATGTGTCAGATTTTTCTTTCATAAAGAAAACTCACACATACCTTAAGAAGTCATCAATGAATGTTACAATGTACCGTATACCGCTAATTGATGGTTGCTTAACGGGCCCAAATACATCAAAGTGAAATAACTCTAACGGTTTCTTCGCTTTATACTTTGATTCCTTGTATGGCAATTAGTGTGCTTTACCATACTGGCATCCCGCACAGACCGTGTTTGTTCGCACAACTAGTTGAGGAAGCCCTTTAAGCATCGACTTCTTCACCATCACACTTAGCTTGGAAGAGCTAACGTGACCTAACCGCATGTGCCATAGTTCTGTTGTCTCATTTTTTCTTGTTCTGTCTAAATATACAGATTCTGCTGACATCATGTAGACTGACTCCAATCGTCGCCCCTCCATTGTCCGTGTTTCCGATATTTTGATGTCACGGTGCACCTTCATATCTTGGGGACCGAACAAGATATAGTGGCCTGATGATGTCAATTAAGCCACAAATAGAAAAAAATTCTTCATTCCTGGGATATGGTAAATATCTTGAAGTGGCACCTGGTTAGAATTATATTGGGGCGTAACTATAGTCTTACCAACGTGAGCTATCGGTAACCTTGAGTTGTCGGCTGTCACCACCACACGACCTCCTTTGTACTCAGACAGGTTTTACAGCTTCTGTTTATCACTCGTCATATGATTTGAGCAGCCCGAATCTATGATCCAGTCATTCTTGTAGTCAATCTGTTCTGGTATTGTTACCGTGATAGCTAATTCTTCTTCCTCTGTAGCAAATAAAGCTTCGGCATCCCAACCATCTTTGATATTCTCCTTAAAACCGAAAGTCGCAGTATTACTTTCAATAGGCTTTTTCTTGATCCAACAATCTTCTGCCATGTGGCCCATCTTCCCACAGTTGTAACACTCGCCATTGAATTTTCTACTATTATCACAATTCTTCGAAGGCTCCCTTTCCATGGTAACTTTTCACCTTCTCACCATCCACCAGTGTGCCGCTTGAAACTGCCCTTGCTTTTGCTGGTGTAGAGTGCTTCCTCCTCACCCTTTAGCGAAACTCCTCTCATTTTCTTAGCCATAGCTTCTTGACCTGCAAGCAAATTTTCAAACTCAACAAGCGATGGTTGTGTTGGCCATCCCTGTACAGCAGCAACAAATCCTCGATATTCGGGTCTCAAACCATGGATAATTATTCTCTTTATCCTGGTTTCCCAATAGGAGCCGTTGGATCTAATACTGAAATTTCGTGGCATATCGACCTCACCTTGTGAAAGTACTGGGCAATCGTCATGTCGCATTGCGCCATCGATAACAGCTCATTCTTGAGAAGTTGTAGTCTTGCATCATTCTTCTTTGAAAAGAGTAACAAAAGTGTCTCATGCTTCCTTTGGTGTTTTGGCATCTCGGATGTGCTCCAACATTTCTTCTTCAATTGTGTAACTCTCTATTCCAGTTGTACGTATTTTAATACGTCAATTTTTGTACTTCAATTTTCAGATCAGTTTTATTTTTCTCTTTGGACTCTTTATCTAAAGCCAGAATATTTTTCTGATCAATTCTATAATTTTATAATTTTTCAACCGGAGTTTAAATACAAATTTTAAACCCTGATTAATCCTAATCCTAATCCTAACCCACTCCCGCTAACCACTCACTCACAGCCAAATCCTGCCTAATTCTACGCCTAACTCTATGACTTCTCCTCCTTGTTCTCATTTTTCCACACATATGCTCTCATTTTTCTACTGCCTCCACCACCCTACTACTCCTAATCCCCTCTTCTGTCACCGTATCCCCTCTTCTGTCACCGTCTCCTCTTTCATTTTTCTACAACCAACCTCTCTTTCTCTCCTTATAAATTATTATATATAATACACATGCATGCATACATGCATGTTGTGTCTCTCCCTTTCTTTTATATATATACACACACCCATGTGCATACAGCCATCCCACACCACTCATTTCTTTCTTTCTTTCTATATATACACCCACACACATAAACCCCTCATTTCTACATCTCATTCTTCACTTCTCCTTCTCTTCCTATGCCTTCTTCAAACCCGAGAGCTCAAGCAACACCCGAGCTCCACTTACCTTCCACCTTCGAGCTGATGACTCCATTTCTACGACCCCGTGAACCCCGAAAAACAACCCGACGCCGCGCCATCTCCTCGTTGTTGTTGTCGCTCATCACCGTCGCTCACCGTTGCTACCCTTGCTCGCTCGCTGCCATCTTGCCACCATTCTTACTGCCGTTGTGCCGCCGTCCGTTGCCGACATTGCTTCTTCTTTCCGTGGGTAATACCACCACCGTAATCGTAACGTTATTGTTGTGCGCGAATACGAACTAATCAAACCAACAAGAATCAATGCGGAATACAAAGAGAGAACCAGCGAGAAAACACAAAAACAAACCAACACAAAAGGACACACAGATTTAATGTGGTTCGGCAAAATTCATGCCTACATCCACGGGGCGGTTGGGGTTTCTTCTTCTTCAAATTATCACCAATGGGCGAAAACAAACCCTTACAAAAATAATGACGGCTGCAAAACCGAATTAGGGATCTCTAATTTTCGTCACCAATTACAAAACCCTAACAAGTGTATTTATAGGGAAACTATTGGGCCTTTTCGAATTGGGCCTGATCCAGTTCAAAATACCGTCGTCAGTCGACTGGTCATCTACCCAGTCGACTGGTCTTGTGCAGGACAGTCGACTGGCCAGTCGACTGCTGCTCTGCTGCTGCTTGTATCTTTAGCCTTCGAAAACTCTCTGGACAGTCGCCTGATCCTTCTATCAGTCGACTGATACTGTAACTTTCATTTGCTGCAGATACTCCAAAACAATCTGAACCAGAATCGAGCCATTATCCTACAATCTCCACCTTGGCGAGATCTTCCACCAAGTATCCAACAATCTCCACCTTGGCAAGATCTTCCAAGTAGCCCAAGCAATCTCCACAAATACTCCAAATGCTCATCATCAAATGTAACAACAAATCCAAAACTCCACCTTAGTATGATATCACATACTAGGCGAACAAATAGCGAAGCACTATTCCAACCCCCCATTCCAAATCATCAAACATGCAAAATATTAGCCAGGTTCATGCAATGCTTGAACTTGGCTGCTCCAACAATTTTGGTCAACATATCAGCAGGATTATCAGCTGTTCCAATCTTCACCAAATGAATATCACCATCCTTTATCAAATCACGCACAAAATGATAACGGACATCAATATGTTTGGTCCTCGAATGATGAACTTGGTTCTTCGCTAAATGAATAGCACTCTGACTGTCACAGTGTACCTCTACCTTCTCCCGATGAATTCCCAAGCTCTTCAAAAGTCCATGTATCCAAATGGCTTCCTTCATGGCCTCAGCAACCGCCATGTATTCAGCCTCAGTAGTAGACAACGCTACAGTGGACTGCAAATTTGACCTCCAACTTATAGGTGCCCTAGCCATAGTAAACAAATAGCCTGTAGTAGACCGCCTCTTATCTAGATCACCTGCATAGTCAGAATCAACATATCCAACCAATAACCTGCTAATATTGTCATCCCTTTCAAATTTCAAACCCACATCTGTGGTGCCACTTATGTACCTCAAAATCCATTTAGCTGCTTGCCAATGCTCTTTGCCTGGATCATGCATATATCGACTAACCATACTCACCGCCTGAGAGATGTCTGGTCGAGTACAAACCATGGCATACATCAAGCTTCCAACCACACTAGTGTAAGGTACATTCGCCATATACTGTCTCTCTTCATCTGTACTTGGAGACTGAGAAGCACTAATTCTGAAATGACTGGCTAAGGGTGTACTTACTGGTTTAGTCTTCTCATCTATACCGAACCGTTTCAGCACCTTCAAAAGATATTGCTTCTGTGTCAAACTTACTATGCCCTTTGCTCTGTCTCTAGCTATCTCCATCCCAAGTATCTTCTTGGCTTCACCAAGATCCTTCATCTCGAATTCAGAACTCAACTGATTCTTCAAATTTTGAATCTCCTTAGCATTCTTAGAGGCAATCAACATGTCATCCACATATAGTAACAGATATATGAAAGAGCCATCCTGCAACTTCCTGAAGTAAACACAATGATCAAACTCACTTCTGGAATATCTCTGCACCTTCATAAACTGATCAAACCTCAAATACCACTGCCTTGGAGATTGCTTCAACCCATAGAGAGACTTCTTCAACCTGTAAACACAATTTTCCTTCCCAGCTGTCTTGAACCCATCTGGCTGCAACATATAAATTTCTTCATCTAGATCCCCATGTAAGAACGCAGTCTTCACATCCATCTGTGTCAACTCAAGGTCAAACTGTGCTACCAATGCCAACAAAATCCGAATAGAAGGATGCTTCACAACTGGAGAGAACACTTCATTATAGTCAATTCCTTCCTGTTGAGCATACCCCTTTGCAACTAGTCTTGCCTTGAACCGAACACTGTTTTTTGGACCTTCTTTCCTTGTATACACCCACTTGCAACCAATTGCTTTCTTCCCCTTTGGTAGTTGCACTAGATCCCAAGTCTTATTCTTATGAAGAGAGTTCATCTCTTCATCCATAGCAACTTTCCAATCTGCATTTTCTGAACTTCTAGTGGCTTCTTTGAAGTTGGAGGGAACTTCATCATCCACAATGGGAAGAGCAAATGCAACTGTATCTGTAAAACGAGACGGTCGTTTGATATCTCTTCTTTGCCTTCTTACTGCAATTGATTCTTCCTGCTGGATAGGAGCATCTTCATCATTCTCAGTATCAACCACATCATCTTCATCTTGGACAGGAACAGGATTCTCAACTGACAACTTTTCTAACTCCACCTGTTGGAAAACTCTCCTACCAGTCGACTGATTATTGCCACCAGTCGACTGTCCCGAGCTCCCACAATTCTGCTGTTCTGGACCACCAGTCGACTGCTCCTGTTCATCAGTCGACTGTCCCGAACTTCTTCTACTCACCTGTTGAAGAACTGTCCCACTCTTCTGCTGCTCACCAGTCGACTGACATATACCACCAGTCGACTGTCCCGAGCTGATCATGCTGGTCTCATCAAAAGTGACATCTCTGCTGATTACTAACTTCTTCTGTTCTGGACACCACAACCTGTAACCTTTGACACCAGTACTAAAACCAACAAATATAGCCTTCTTGGCTCTTGCATCAAGTTTAGTTTCAGTTACATGAAAATAAGCAGGACAACCAAATATATGCAAAAAACTATAATCAGATGCAGGTTTACCACTCCATACCTCAATAGGCGTTTTGCCTTCAAGTGCTGCTGATGGTAAACGGTTGACGATGTGGCTTGCATATATAACAGCTTCTGCCCAAAATGTCTTCTTCAACCCAGACTGTGCTAACATACATCTCACCTTCTCAAGTAAGGTTCTGTTCATCCTTTCTGCAACCCCATTTTGCTGTGGAGTCTTCCTAACTGTGAAGTGCCTTTGGATCCCTTCATCTTCACACAACTTCAGAAACGGATCATTCTTGTATTCCCCTCCATTATCTGACCTAAGAACCTTAATCTTCCTACCAGTCTGATTTTCAACTTTCTTCTTCCAACTTGTGAACAATGTCAAAACTTCATCTTTGTGCTTCATGGTATATACCCAAACTCGTCTGGAGTAATCATCAACAAAAGTAACAAACCAGTATCTACCACTCATAGAAGGTGTCTGAGTAGGGCCCCAAACATCTGTGTGCACATAATCGAGGATACCCTTTGTCTGATGTACAGCTGTACCAAATTTCACCCTAGTTTGCTTACCCAAAACACAATGTTCACAAAATTCCAACTTGCACCCTTTAGCATCTTTAAGCAACCCTTGCTTCACAAGCCCCTGCAAGGCCTTTTCTCCTGCATGCCCGAGTCGCATATGCCACAACCTAGTAGAGTCGGGAACAACCTGTTTAGGCTTCTCAGTTACACTGGTAGCCTGACCCAAATATGTTTTTCCCTGCAAGAAAAACAAGTTCCTCTTTCTTTGCCCTTTCATCACCACGAGTGATCCGCTAGTCACCTTCAGAATACCACCTTCACTAGCAAATTTCAATCCACTGGCCTCCAAAGCACCTAGTGAAATCAGATTCTTTTTCAAATCTGGAACATACCATACATCTGAAAGCTCCCTAATAAGACCATCGTGCATTAGCAATTCAATCTTCCCGATTCCTACCTTCTTACAAGGTGCATCATTTCCCATCAAAACTACACCACCATCCATATACTCCAAAGAAGTAAACCACTCCTTTTTCCAAGACATATGATAGGAGGCTGCTGTATCAAGAAACCATACTTCTTGATAAAGTGAGGGACTAGAAGCAAGTGCAAAAGAAAAATCCTCGCCACTTTCTAAATTATCAACAGTCACATTTGCAGTCGAATTTCCCTTATTTCGTAGCTTTGGACAATCCTTTTTCCAATGCCCCCTTTCATGACAGAAAGCACATTCATCTTTGGCCGGTATTTTCCTGTCCTTCGAAACTCCTCTCGATTTGGAACGAGATTTGTTTCCCTTTTTCCCAGATTTGGACTCAGATCTTGTCTCAGTCCTGCCCCTTACAATCAACGCTTCAGAAGTTTCTCTATCAACCATCTTATCCCTTCTCCTAGTTTCATTATTCAACAAAGCATTTGCAACATCTTCATATTTTACAGTATCTTTTCCATATAATAAAGTAGTTGCTAAATGATCATAACTTTCAGGTAATGAATTCAACAGGATTAGGGCTTTATCTTCATCCTTAATTTGCTCATCCAAATTTAACAAATCAGCCAACAATTTATTAAATGATTCAACATGAGCATTCATAGACATACCTTCCGTATAGGTGAAGCGAAAAAGTCTCTTCTTCAAATACAGCCTATTCTCCAAACTTTTCCTCATGTATTTGTCTTCGAGTTTCTTCCACAACACCGCAGCAATGGTATCCCTCATCAAATCGTACTTCTGAGCCTTCTCAATAAAGAGCCGAATAGTCCCACACGCAACTCGATTCAACTTCTTCCAATCTGCTTCGGACATATCCTTAGGTTTTTCAACTTCCAAAGCAACATCTTGTTCTTGTTGAACAAGAACATCCAAAACCTTACATTGCCACATCCCGAAATTGTTTGTCCCATCAAATTTTTCAACTTCAAATTTTGCGTTGTGAATCGTTGTTCTTGATGAACTTGATCCCACAACCTCTTTGGTTGCATCTGCATCACCCGCCATCTCCCTCTAGGTCGAACCAACAGCTCTGATACCACTTGTTGTGCGCGAATACGAACTAATCAAACCAACAAGAATCAATGCGGAATACAAAGAGAGAACCAGCGAGAAAACACAAAAACAAACCAACACAAAAGGACACACAGATTTAATGTGGTTCGGCAAAATTCATGCCTACATCCACGGGGCGGTTGGGGTTTCTTCTTCTTCAAATTATCACCAATGGGCGAAAACAAACCCTTACAAAAATAATGACGGCTGCAAAACCGAATTAGGGATCTCTAATTTTCGTCACCAATTACAAAACCCTAACAAGTGTATTTATAGGGAAACTATTGGGCCTTTTCGAATTGGGCCTGATCCAGTTCAAAATACCGTCGTCAGTCGACTGGTCATCTACCCAGTCGACTGGTCTTGTGCAGGACAGTCGACTGGCCAGTCGACTGCTGCTCTGCTGCTGCTTGTATCTTTAGCCTTCGAAAACTCTCTGGACAGTCGCCTGATCCTTCTATCAGTCGACTGATACTGTAACTTTCATTTGCTGCAGATACTCCAAAACAATCTGAACCAGAATCGAGCCATTATCCTACAGTTATAAGGTAAGTATCTTGTACACTATTTTTGTTCTCGTACAACCATTTTTCTTGGACTCGTGGCAAGTAGTCTGGTTATCATCATGTTTTATTGTCAAACTCCGTTCGAGTCACTGGTTCCATGCTATATCAACTCAAGAGTGAACTGTTAACACATTTCGAATCGTGTTATCGAATATCGAATATTCAACCTTACTATCTCTAAAAATTTTTGACCTTATACTAAGAATTAGACCATGTTTCCAGTATTGGATTGAAGATTTTATACGTGGAAACCGTAGCCCATTGAGTCCCAAATCCAGAACATCTGACGGTTTCTCAATCGGATTTATAGATTGTAAGATATCGCGATTTTAGTATTGTCATATCGTGAATTTCTGAACCAGCACGGGATCACTAACCGGACTCTTGTACTGAGAATTTGACCATGTTCCCAATACAGGATCGAAAAAATTTCTACATGAAAATCGTAGCCCTTCGAGTCTAGATATCCGGATAATCCTACAGTTTCTCAATCCGACGTATAGATTGTGAGATATCGCAATTTTAGTATTGTGACTCTGAATTTTCAGAATGCGTGCGAAACATCGAAACCAGCGAAGAATGAATTTGTACGCATAGCTACTGTCTCTAGAATGTATCGTGTGAATATGCGTTAGAACCGGAAGAGAGTTTACTTTCTAGAATCTCTGACGGAATTGGATTTGCTTTTATGCAAGAACGGAAAAGTGAATTTAAATGCAGATATGTCAAGTTGTCTAAAAATTCATCTCTATGTTTTTGCATATAAACCCATTACTTTTCATATTTAATGAACTGAGTGTATTATTGTTCTTGTAATAATAACTGGTATAGATATAATAGGTTGATAGAATGCATTTTATACCACTTGATAATTCTATAATAACTACTCTCGATACATGTACTCGTTTTACGTCTCATGTCCATGATTACTGTCCTTGATATTTTCCTTGACTAAACTATTTGATTACACCGTTCCACTAGTCGTACCAACTGCATGTTCATAATTAATTATAAAAGAATAACAAGCCGGAGTTATAAGGGTACGGCTTAATAGTGGACAATATAGGGGAGTATACTCGGAAGGGGGCCCGTGTTTCCCGAAATAGTGATTCTTGATTCTTGATTCTTGATTACACAATTCTTGATTATATAATTCTCGATTACATGATTCATGATTATATGTCTTGATACTATCCTTGGAAGACCCGAGTACATAATCATATAGAATTCACTACTTAAGTCTAAACATCACATGATTGATATGCACCGAACTTGTGGTATGGGACACAGGATTGCGTGCATTAGTTAAGTTAATAAAACAGATAAACTTGAGATCTTCACTAAGCATGATTCTTGATTACATGACTCTTCATTACATAACTCTTGATTCTTGATTACATAATTCTTGATTACATGACTCTTCATTACATGACTCTCGATTCTTGATTACATGATTTTAGATTAGCTAAGACTTGGTTATCAATTGATTATACATTGAAGTCTTGATTACACTAGTTTACGGTTATTAGTTACATGATCATATTGTCTCAGTTCCTTGCTTACTTCCATATTGTATTTGTACTTCTACTTCTTGTTCCTTCCATGTTATATCTTGTTATATTATCCCTTTTACTGCTTGTTGCTACTTGCTGTCCGAAACATGCTATAACGGAAACATTTCTATTTTTCTTTGAGTTAATAATTATACAGGTACTGATGGACCCGACGAGCAGACTCTCTAGACGATCGTTGCTGCTTTCTTACTACTTCATGTTGTTTTTCTTTCAGTCGCTATTTTATCTAGTTGTTATAGCGAACTGCTTATCATATTATTTTAATTCTGGCACCTTATACTCCCGGGCATCTTGACCCGATGTTGATGTATTATCCAAATGATGGTTATTCTATTTTCAGCTCATGTGATTATTATATTTGCCTGCGTAAATGTGTTATAAAGATCTTATTGAGCTTATAATTGTACAGCTTATGGATTATGTGTATCATTCGCTGGGCCTCAGTTGCGTGCCTGTATTTCTATATAGTGGAAAGTGGGGCGTGACAAATTGTGGTCTTTAAAGCAAACATCGCTTTGCCTGCTTTAATCTTCCACTTTCGCAAGATGCCATTGGCATATTCTGCCGCTGGTTGTGTAGCTTCATCACCACTGACAACCTCCCAAAGGTCCTGATCTTGTAGGTAAGACGTTATACATGTTGCCCACATATTGTAGTTTTTGTTGTTGAGCTTCTTGATTCCTCCAACTACTTGAAGGTCACCCATTGTGCCGGTAAGACTTCGACTATGCCGAACAAGCTTGACTAACAAACTTGCAGAGTACCAAACTCCTCACGACTCAAAATAGCTCCACTAAGGATGATCATTGACCGTCCCGCTCTGATACCAATTGTTGAGTAAAATTTAGAGTATACAATTCTAAACTTACTAATATTGGACTCAAACAAGTTAACAAATTACTTGTATTATATCCACTATAAAAGACACTACAACACTTTTCAAAGACCACTAATAATTTGAAGAAAACTATAAACACTCAAAAGAAAGCTCACAACTCATACTCAAGACTCTACACTCAAACTAAGAATACAAAGACTTGTTTGTTTGGAGGATGCCTAAACCAAATGTAAGGGATGGTATTTATAGTCCACTCCATGAAATCTACACCATACAAATATAAAATTAAGAAATAATTTCAACCATACATTATTACCATATTCTACACCCTTCTCCTAAAAATCTTATTTCTATATTCTTCTATGATTTTCTCTTAAATATCTTCCTTCTATATTTGTTGAGAAGCTTCCATTGTCTTGGGGTTAGATAAATGAAATGGCTTTTATTTTTCTTGGGCTGAAATAAAAAACAAGTACATTGAGCTTTGTAATGGGCTGAGGTTGATTTTCAACAGGGGACACGGGGAGGGAATCGGGGGGAGTTGGATGGTGGTGGTCCGGACTTTTGCACCGCAATAAGCTTCAGTTTTTCGCTGTGACCTTAACCTAACATTATGGTCACTGTGGTTTTGGTTCGTGTGTTAGTTTCATTTGTAATGTTTAGGAGGTTGTAGTAATTTATTTCTACATAGTTTTAGTGTAATCAATAATAAAAAAATACATATTTTTGTCTACTGCATTCAAAAGAAGAGATCATAAACATAGTTGTGTGGCGTTATGCTATTTCTTATATTAAAAATAAGGATAGAATACATGTTAAACATAGGATAATATGAAGGTGCAACATTACGTTTATAAATACTAATAGAGCACCATGACACATATATATTGAACATATGTGTTCAGTCTACAAGAACTCAAGGTAAATATACATCCTTAGAAGATAAATCTACATAAAGCGTGAAATTGCAGGAAAGCTTAATTAATTTTATCCTTGTCTTTAAAAGTAAATCAAAATCGAAGTATAAGTATATATATATATATATATATATATATATATTCTTGTCTTTAAAAGTAAATCAAAATCGAAGTATAAGTGTGTGTGTATATATATATACACACACACACACACACTTATACTTCAATTTTGATATACACATGTATATATATACACACACACACTTATACTTCGATTTTGATTTACTTTTAAAGACAAGGATATACACACACACACACACACACACACACTTATACTTCGATTTTGATATACACACTTATATATATATATAAAAGTGTTATATATATATATATATATATATATATATATATATATATATATATATATATATATATATATATATGTTCGGATAACACATACGATGGCTATTCACAGTTCGGATAACACATACGATGGCTATTCACAGGATCGCTGGTATATATATCGCCGGTATAGATATATACCGGCGATCATGTGAATAGCCATCGTATGTGTTATCCGAACTGTGAATAGCCATCGTATGTGTTATCCGAACCGTTCAGATTGTTTAACATGATTAAATTAGTTTAGAAATGTAAAATAATATCATTTCAAATTGATTTCATCATTCATCATGTCATTATTATAAAAAACAAGGATATTCAACCATATAATTTGTAACATTTTAATATATGGACAAATAAATCCCAAATGACTCCCCCCATCGTCAGACAATTTAGGCATGTAGATCAAAATGAATGCTTTGAATTTTTAAATTAATGTCCTCAATAAGAGTTCTCACGTGGTTCTTACGAAATAAGTTCTCACGTGAGCACAAATATATATACTAGGTTTGCCCATTGACACGTGCCTACTACACGTCTTCAGAACGGTCACCTGGTTTGATTATATAATATAGTTTTAGGGCTAAATATAATAAAACCTCACCTAACTATTGTGCATTTTAAAAAAACCACACTAAACCCTTTTTTTTAAAAAAAGCCCACTCAACTATGTTTTCTAGGCATGGGTGAGTGAGGTTTTTTCTTAAAAAAATTGTGTTAAAAACATAGTTGGGTGAGATTTTTTATAATGCACAATAGTTGGGTGATGTTTTATTATATTTAGCCTAGTTTTAGAGGTCCAGCAAATTAATTGAAGTAGGAAACATATTATATGAGGAAGCAGCATATCTACCATTAAGCTCAATCATCGCCTTCTTGATCATTATCTTGAACTTACCTGGAATGCATATAGTTTATTAGAAACACTGCATAGAGTTTTTTTAAATTTCGGCATGAATTTTAGATGTTTGTAATAGTTATGCAAGAACATGATCATATAAGTTTTATAGTGTTTACTCTAATCCCATAACCACTATGAGCATGTCTAAATACAATGGTAACCCAAGTGCAGGTGTGAAGGAATCTACAATACCATTAATCTAATATTTGTTTGTCTGAGACTCAGTTTGCAATTGAAATACCTCTTATTATTATTTCAACAAAAAATGTAATACATGAAGTTCTCAAAACTCTAATCCAAGCTAATAATTTCTTTTATCTCCATTTTGTCTCCCCATTGCACCTTTATAAAAAAAAACAAAATGGATCATAACAAATTTACTTTAACTGTCTTTCTTGAGTGGAAAGTTTACACCCTTCACTGGTAAACTCCAGTCATCCCAATCCTATACATCCAAACATACACTAAAAGTTCTTATATGTTGTGTTATTCATTGGATATAAAAACCAGTGAAGAGAACGCTTCACGATAGTATATTCTCTTGTAGTAAAGAAATAGGTGTTGCATATTTGTCAAGTTATTTTAGGTTGTTGATCAGCTTACCTGTTCTGCTATGGTTTGAAAACCCAAATTGAGGCCACCAAATAATCCATCTCTCACTTGCGTACACCTTAAATCAAAATCAATTAAAAACTCATCAAATAAATCACCAAATTAAAAAAATTTAAATCCAAAAATAAAACAATCGTACATTTCTAAACTTAGATCCCATGCACACACAAAATTCGAGTTAGCAAAAAATTGAGTAATCTCCTGTACACACAAAATTAAAAATTTAGAATGATAATTTGGTTAATGAGATGAAATTAGAGTCGCCGCATCGCATGTAGAGGCTCTTGATTCGGTGGAGGAGAGTCGCCGATACGGAGTCACTTGATATTCGCGCTCAATTTGGTCGAAGGAAGTCACCGATACAGAATCAGCAGCGGATCAAATATCGGCGATGACCTCTTGATTGAGATTTGACACTGTATTTGGATTTGAATTTGCTTTTAGATTCACGCTTGAAAGGATGATAGAGGCTTCGCCAATGGAATGGAAGCAAATATTTAAGAAAATTGTTTTAGGAATTTGGAATTTGCGGCTTAAAAACCCTAAGGGAGAGAGAGAGAGAGAAATAATTAAATAATTAAATAGGAGAGAGAAAAAAAAAAAGATAAATAACTAAATAAATAAAGAAGTTCTTTTGGGGGGGAACTTTTGGGGTGGGGTGGGGTGGGGTGGGGTGGGGGGTAGAATATCTGTTGGAGCTTAGATCTGGACCATTGATTTTCTTACATATTGTAAGAGAGCCCCTTAATAGTTTTTCTTTATGTTTTATTATTATTATTATTATTATTATTATTATTATTATTATTATTATTATTATTATAGAGAGAGAGCGGATCATGTGCGAACCAATTTGCATATGATCACGTGCGAACTTGGCGCGCAGTCATCCGATCTTGCATGATCATGATCATGATCGAACAGCTGAGCGTGCGAGTTCGCACGTGATCATGTGCGAACTGGTTCACACTTATATAAAATCTAAATTGCATTGTATTAATAATCTGACGTTTGTCCTTTTAACATATGCCTATTACTATTCTGCTTAAAATTATTACAATAACAACTTTTTATTTATTCTGTCAGGGCTTATAGAAGATCATTTTTTTTATAACACGGATAGAGCCTTATGGCTCCAGCCATAAATTAATTGCAATAAAAAGGAGTGTCATACAACGACCAATTTTACAAGGTGTAAAACAAGGGAACAACAAAAAACATCAGCTATACAATAGAGAATAAATGCAAGAACAATAATAACATAGCTGAAACAACCAGCCAAGCGACAAACAGAATGACGAGAACACCCTCCATTCACAGCCGACCTGAAGCAGGAAGGCAGCCACAGGAGGCCCAACTCCATCACTGAGAGGTGCACACCAAAATCAGAGGCGAACCCAACAACGACCCGCAACCGAAGTCAACATCACCCACAAGAAGATAAGCGACATTCACTGCAAACAAACACAGAAGAATGAAACCAACAAGCAAAAAAATAGCCAGAGCGGCGAAGGGCCTAACCCCGAACTCAGAAAATGAAAAGAAACAACCAGAGTAGAAAGAAAACAACTGAAGCCACCTCACTGCATCGCAGTCAGAAAGCAGACAGCTAAATAGAGGACAGCTGAGAAGCTCAGGACCACAAGTAACGAACGGCAAGGAGAAATAACCACACCAGTCACAACAATAAAAAGACCAAAACAGGGCAGAGATATTGTAACATAAAGGTATAAACCAAGATAAAAGAGGAGCAGTAAACACACAGCCCAAGCAGTGGACAACTACCAAAAGCACAGACCAAAATAGGGCTTATAGAAGCTCATTAATTCGTATATATTGGTCCTCCAGTTTCCCTCTAATTATTAAATTGCATTCAAAAAAATTAAATATTGATCAGCATATCTAATTGTTTTAGACATTCATCATATTTTCTTTCACTTTCATGACCTAAAAACCATGATGCATAACAAAGCACAGGAAATTTTGTGGACTATAAATGTGAGAAAAATCTTCTTTCTTTTATATAAAATGAAGTAAATAATTTATGCATAGTAGTTTTTTTTTGATAACGAGGATAGAATCGTAAGATTTCAGCCCAATATATAAATAAACGGAAGGATTACAACACGGTACAATTTTACCAAAAGTAAAACACTAAGAAAACAACAACACAACCAAAAGCCAAACAGTAAAGCAATTAAGTTCATTGCCAAAAGCGTACAACACTAATACAAAAAGCCACTGAGCGAAAGTATCAACAGAGGAGGCTGGGCCAAAGGGCAAAGATGCAAACATCGTCGACCGACCGAAAACACTGGCCGAAAAAACACTAGCGCTACTCGACCCACAGCGCTGGGGAGGCCCACAAGAACCAGGGACACGACAAAAACAATGCAGCAAACCAAAAGAGCAGCGGCCATGCCAACGAGAGGGCGACCCGTGTAGCAGAGAAAGCGGCACCTAAACAGACAAAAACAAAGCAAACCCAGACAGGAAGAACAAAAGCCAGCAAGAAGAGAAGGCTGGGAAACGGGCAAAAAGCAAACTAGAGCAACTACGAGATAAAGCCAGCAAACAGTAAATTGCTACAATGCCACCAAGGCTAATCACAGGAAATGCACCACAGCAAAACACAGCAATGACCCCTCCGCTAGGAGGAGCACAACCAAAGTAGCCTCCGAAGGGAGCAACGCAATGATACTACAAAAGAAAGAGATAATCGCCTCTAAAGCGCAAGATCGAAACTACTCAGATCAAAGAAAGAAGCGCTACACATCATGAATAGCTAAAAGAAGAGACAGGCTACCACCGCAGCTCAGCCAGGGACCTAACACAGCATAACAATGCTTCCAATGAAACTCAGCCAGGGACTGCATTGATGGTCCAAAGTAAGCTTAAGAGGCGCCACGACATCTAGCATAATCCAAAAATAATAAAATCCCCAAAAGACATAGGCTAAGATGATATCATCACAGATACATTAATAGCAACACAGCACCAAAATAGTACACGAACCAGAAAATAAGGCCAAGAACAAAAATAAACAAACGGCCTCCAAAAGAAACAAAAAAAGTGCCATAAACCACCAAGCCAAGAAAAGCCAACCCATCTAACAGTAAGTGAACAAGAAACATCCACAAAGCACTAACAAACATAAGAACTAAATAACCCAGACCAGAACAATAGATATGCGGGATGGCAGCCCAAAGCCTTTGGCAACTACCAAAACGAAGCAAGAAACCTCTTAAGAAAGAGGCAAATAACCACTCCAACCACTTCAGGTCTGCAAAAAGGAGGATAATTAGAACACAAATTAGAATTGAAAAATGCTAATAGGATTAAGAAATAGAAGAACAAAAAATACTGATCGCCTCATCCATACGACTTAAGTGCAAAGCTTCCACTTTATCATGTGATAAAGTGGAAGACCAAAATTTTGTGAAGAATAAAAAGTCATCGATAATGTTATCGATCGTCGAGGCGGTGTGAATGAAAATACGTTTGTTCCGTTTCGACCAAATTACCCAAATGATAGCCATAATAGAAAGAACCCATAATTTACAAAACTCTTTCCTGAGAGAATGAGACATCCAACAGGACGAGAATTCGTTGGGGATAGTAAGAGCTTTCCAAGCAAGAACACTAATCATCCACAACGGTTGAATAAAGTTGCACTTGAGAAAAAGGTGATCGGCGTCCTCATGTTCGAAGGAACACAATGGACATAATTGGCCTATGGCCAGGTTCATTTTATTAAGCACCTCAACTGTGAGAAGTTTGTTGTTAAGCGTAAGCCAGGTTAAGATTTTAGATTTCAGGGAGGCGCAACTACTCCATAAGGACTTAACACGCATGGAATGGATACCCCCGAAGTTAAGGAAGTTGTAGAAAGATTTGACTGAATAGTTACCAGAAGTGGTCAATCGCCATTTGAAGTCTTCTATGGGATGCCGGAATAATGGTTGAGACTGACGAAAAGCTTGTGGAGCTCATTCACAAGAGGTGAAGGTAGAACGCCACTGAAAGGTATAGACCAGAACTTTTGGTTATTGAGGATAGTAACATAATCCGCCACCTTGGCCGAAGAGGTTGGAGGCCATTTGGTAGAGCTAAGGGAAGGCCAACGCAAGCTTAATATTACCGAACCATAAATCTTCTCCGAATTTGGTCTTAGAACCATCAGCGCACTCATGGAAAATTCCACATCGGAAAAGATTGACTGCTTTCTAGACCCCCTTCCAAAAGGGAGAGGCCTTACGGGAAAGGGATGGTGGAAATTCTCAAATTTTACGCCGGGAGAAACATTTAACAGTGATAAGGCGGGCCCAGGGCAGTTAATCATTTTTTAGAATTCTCCATAACTATTTGCCCAGGAGGGCTAAATTGTGGTGTCTGAGGTCAAGAACCCCAAGGCCTCAGCTGCCTTAGAAGTGCAGATAAGCTTCCAGTTGTAGAGATGAGTGTCAGCTCTATAAGAATCAGCACCTGATCAGAAGAAATTCCTTCTGATCTAGTCAATCTCTTAATAACCTAAGAAGGGAGATAAAAGAAAGACATCATATATAAAGGAATAGAGGAGAGAACAGATTTTACGAGAATGAGTCTGCCTCCGCGCGAGAGGTGTTTACTAGACCAAGAGTTAAGTCTAGATTTGACTTTTTCAATCATCGGCATCCAATCCGATTTATGAAGCTTCCCCCATCTCAAAGGAATTCCAAGATATTGGATAGGAAAAGAGGCCGTGGCACAGTTAAAGAAATGAGCAATTTCAACCTGTAGGTTTTGAGTCCCTCCAAGCCTAAGAACCGAAGACTTCTGAAAGTTAATGGATAAACCCGAGGCACTTTAAAAAATATAAAGAAGTAACTGCAGGTTTCGTAAGGTACCCCCGTTGGGTTTCGCAAAGATGATAGTATCATCGGTGTATTAAAGGTTCAACACACCTCGGTAACTTTGAGAACCCCCAAGACCTTCAATAACATCAGCCTCCCAAGCTTTACGGAACAACTTACTGAACACATCGGCAATAAGAGAAAATAAAAGGGAGGAAATAGGATCACCCTAGCGAAGGCCACGCTTACACTTGAATTTGTGACCTTCCGTCCCATTAATAAGAATGGACGAGGTGCCCGCGAAAAGACTAGATTTAATCCAGGCAATCCATTTAGGACTGAACCCACGATGAAGAAGGATTTCGAGCAGGAAATCCCAGCTAACATTATCATAAGTTTTTTGAAAATCTAATTTTAACAGGATCCCATCGGAATTGGATCAATGGCACTCGGTAATGAATTCATTGGGCCGACGCCACACTATCCAGGATAAAACGATCTTTAGTAAAGCCCGTTTGAGCGGGATCGATTAAGGGAGAGATAATAGCACTAAACGGTTCAAGAGAACTTTTATGATGATCTTGAAGGTCGTGTTGAGAAGGCTAATCATCCGAAAGTTGGAAACTGAGTTGGCTCCCATGATTTTAAGTATGAGAACGATATGCGCGTAATTGATCCTGTTAAAGGAGAAATTCCCTTGGTGTAAATCAGAGAACATCTTGAACACGTCGTCTTTGAGACAATCCCAAAAACATTGGGAAAAAATGCTGGAAACCCATCTGGGCCTGGGGCGGAGTCACTTTTTAACAAAACACCACAGACTTAATCTCTTCAAGAGAAAAAGGGTCTTCCAAGCTAGATAGATCATGCGACTGCTGACCATACAATTGGGTCCAGCCCAGATGAATTGAACGATGTTTATAAGATCCCAAAAGATCTTGAAAGAATCAAAGGAAAGTAGCATGGATTTCAGAGTCCGTAGAGAATTCATTGCCATTGTCGAGGATAGAGAAAATACGATTGCATCGCTGACAATGCGATGCGAAGTTATGGAAAAAGGAGGTGTTGCCATCCCTCTCCTTCAACCAACGAAACTTAGCCCTCTGGGCCCATTTAATGTTGTCGTTGTGGAGAATGGATGCATATTCTCATTTACAAGACGCACGTTCGAAGCGAAGGGATTCCGAAATTGGACCGAGCTCCTTAAGTTTATCAATGGACTCAATGGAAGACAGGAAGACATTTTTAAAGAAATTTGCATTAGCAAATCTCTCTTTATGCCAGATTTTACAACCATATTTGATCGCGTGAAGCTTAATCAGGATGCGACCTAGCGCGGAAGATCCCGTTATAGAAGAGAGGCACTCCGTGATGAGATTGACGAAGATTTGGTCTTACAACCAAAACTTTTCAAAACGGAATTTGAATGGTCTTGAGAAATTATAGTTAGAGAACAAAGAAATTGGTACGTGGTCCGAAGACGGATTGGGCAAGACCGAGGCAAAAGAGTTGTGGAAAAAGTTGATCCAGTCAAAGGACACAAGATAGCAATCGAGCTTAGCCATAGTCGGCGTCATACGCATGTTAGACCATGTGAATGATATGCCGTTGAGAGGAAGATCAGTCAAATGGAGGGAGCGAATGCATTCATTAAAACGGGAGGAATCTAACAAGTTCGAGGTAATTCCCGACCTTTCAAAGGAGAATCTGTTGACATTAAAGTCACCAAAGAAAAAACAGAACCCCTGAATGTTGTTTTCGAAGGAGTTAAATTCGTTCCAAAACACATCACTACGATCCGCAGTGGACGGTCCGTAAACCGAAACAACTGTGAGATCACAATTGAATTCGACCCAGTGGAGTTGAACAATAAGGAAGAAAGTTAAACAACGTATCGAAATGAGTGAGAAACGGGAATCTTTGAAGCCAAAGAGGATCCTCCTCTTGATCCGACGACATCAAGAGAAATCCAATTGGAGATAAAGGATCCACCGATCGAACATTAGAGGGTAGGGGACGGGAACTCAAGTTTCGATTCTTAGATGGAGATCAAATCACAATGGGAGGAAGAAATCAGTGGAAATACTGCTTGTTGCTTAGACGCACACCGTAGACCCCGAATATTTCAGGAGATGCTAATCATTAAACTCCTTAGTTTCAAAAGTTCTAGAGATTTTGCGGCGACGAATAGAATCAAAGTGAACAAAGTTATCCGAATTAACCAGAAACCCCATATTCTTAGTATGGCGAAGCATGTCTAGATTTGAGAGAGTGTCGAAATGCACCCGATAGATGGAGCCTAGTAGGTCCTGCCCAGAAGAAGAAGGAGGGGGGGGGGAAATCCAACTTGCGGATCTGAGCCGCAAGGGATGCCTGAGAATCTGCTGAATGTTTCGATACTCTTTTGGCCCGAATACGGGCACTGGAGCGAATGACAGAGAAGGGTTTTTTTTTGCACTAGTGTTCTGCTGACTCTCAGGGAGGGCAGTAACAGCTGAGAGCATCGACGCATCAGAGAGACAGTCTGAAGACAAGGAGTTTAAGGTCCTCCAATCCATAGGACCTGTGGCAGGGAACGAAGAGGGAGGAGAAGTAAGGACAAGGGGAAAAGAGGAGTGGTGAGAGAGGGTTATCTCTCTACAACGATAGAGTGGGTGGAAACCCACCGGAGTCGATGTAGGAGCCCAAAGTGGTGAACTAAAATGATAATAAGTAGCAAGACAGTACTTAAGAGTGTAACTAGCCGAAAGAAGTATAGGGGCCAAATCGAAAATTGCAGCCGCAATCGAAAGCATAACAATTTGAAGAGTGAAACTTAATAACAACCGAATGAAAAGTGAAGATTACCTGCTGTTGCGAAAAGGATTGGTCCAGGTTAGGTACTTCTTCGTCCAAAAGATTATCTTGATCGATCCAAGCATTCGATTTCGGATAGGAGAAGGAGAAGGCCTTAACAGGAGCTGGAGAAGATTTGGGCCCTGACGAAGGAGTGCAATGCACAGCACTCTTGAACATATCCTAATAGGAGGAATAAAGAGGATTCACCTCCCAAATTGGCCACTTCTCATCGGAGTCAACCAGTATGGGCTCAGAAGGAACAGAGCAAGTAGCAGCCGAAGCAATAGGAATCAGAGAAGAGTGTGACTTGGACGATGGTTGAAGGGGTAGCTTAGGTGAGAGGTCGATAGAAATGGATTGAGAGGCCAGATGGAGTTTCACCGCAGCAATGTCTGGGTTAATCCAGACCAGGTTGGGGGCTTTAGAAGGCGAGATTTTGGAGTTGGAAGGAGCACTAAAACCTCTGCGCTGAGGAGGGAAGTTCTTTTTAGAAGGAGCTTTGTTCGACCCCTTCCATTTGGACGAGGGAGCAGTCGAAAGAGAGGAGTCTCCAACAGCGAAGGACTTGGGAAGAGTAGAGGAATCCGCATGGGTTTTAGCAACTCCCAGAGGCGAAGGAGCTGGAGTCGGACCTCCCTTAGAATGATCTTGGTAAATGACAGAAATGGCGAAGATAGACTTATTATCTCTCAATGAATAAGCATCAATTCTGTCATTCACAGGCGGACAAAAGAACTCAGCTTCCACCTGGAGGCAACCTGAAGCCAACATGGAAGAGGAAAAATGCGACGCAATTCTCCAACGCATTTAGTCATGTCAGAGACGACACGATGAGAATCACAGAACGGCGAAAGTCCCAATAGAGTGGCTTTGATAGGGGAGTGTATCGGGGTAGGAAGGGGATGACCCTGATGCACCCATTCGTGAATGGAAAACATGATTGATCCGATAGAAAAAGAGTGGATGGCAATGAGATCTTCTAGGATTTTAAGCGAGGGACAGTTAATGACCACTTCCCTATTCGAATAAGTGTTGATAGCCCACACTCAATCTTGCACATTACACGAATTTCAAAGAAAATAGTCTAAAGTAAAGTTGGACACCGAACCTCCGCTGAAGGAGACAGCACCGTAGCACTCAAACAAGTTCATTTTATCGGAGAGTTCAGCTACAGGAAAGAAAACAAAGGTGACTTGAGGCTTGGTCACCTGAGAAGAAGGATGAGAAATCACTTAGGAGGTGGGATGCTCCACCGCTGAGATACGTTGTGAGACTAAAGGCGTAGGGAGGAGAGGAGAAGATGACGATAACTTGGCCCTTTTAGGCTTGTGGGATTGAATGTCCGCTAGTTTGGATTGAAATTAGAGGAAGTCAACAGCAACAATCACTTGATCGGAAATGAGAACCCCCATGGAAAGACCCAAAATTTGCTGTAAAGAAAAGCAGTGATTTCGGGAGTGGCCAGATTTCAAACAAAACAAACACTTCATGTTGTCGGAGCAAAAGGCCTTAATGTGCCCTGCTTGGAGACAGCGGTAATAGACCAGGGTGTGGGGGGTAGAAGAAGAAAAGGAACGCTTAGAATGGGATTAACGTGGGAGGTGAAAGGGCGGTAAAGGGACGGAGACAATCGCCCTAGAACCTTCTGTGGATTGGGCTGCGCGAAAATAGTATTCAACAGAACTGGGCTACCCTTAGAAGGCTCATTATTAGCAAAATTGGTTTTATTTTTATTTTTTTTAACTATTTCTACCCATGAGGAGCCCATAGCGGCCCGGGCCCCAAATAAGAAAGGGGCAAGAAAAAAGGAGAACAAAATAAAGAGCTGAAAAAACCAACACTGTAGCGATCAACCAGTTGATCAAAAAAGGAGAAAAAAGCTCGGAAAACACTGGAAATGGTGAACAACCAAGCTCTACGAGCTCAATCGAGAGGAGGAACGATGAGGAGAAAGATCTTACCAAGGGGATCGTAAGATCCAACCTTTCAAACCACAAACAGCCAATCAATAGATCAGTTACCAATAACTCACATGCAGACCTCAGAGTGATGGAAACGCAAGAAGATATATGGAATGAACAAAAGGGAGAAAAGAACGAGATCTCAAGTGATCTCTAAAATAAACAAATCTGAGCGAACTCAGCAAACGAGAGAGAAAAAAAGCAAGCAAAAGAAAAAACCAATGCACGACAACTTACAGTGATAGGCTAGTGAGACTTCGCTGCTAGGATCCGTGATGGACGAGGGTTGCTGGGGCCTCGATTGGGAAGCAGCACAATCCCAAAAGACTAGAGAAGAGAGAGGGATGCCTTTGCGGCTCCGAGCAAAACACCCCCGATTCCGGGGCTCACGTCCTTGATGGACGCTAACGGGGGAGATCAAAAAGGAGAGACGTCGCGCTCCGCGAAGAGGCCACAGAAGCTGGACAGGAAGGCATGCTGACGCTGAAAGCCAGGCCCCCAGAGAGAGGAGAAGGAGGAAGTGGGGAAGACCAAGGACCAGAGGGGAGAAAACGGGAAGGGGAAGATGAGTCTGAAGGGAAATGCCAATAAAGCGAAAAAGAAGAAAGGTGAAAGCGAAAAAGGAGGGGGGGGGGGGGGGGGCGACGGGATCTGAGTGGAGAAGACGAAGCCGAAGATCTGAGTGGAGAAGATCTGAGCGAAAACCTCCGATAGAACTGAGTTCTCTTTTTTCCCAATTTATTTATTATTGCAAATTATGCATAGCAGTTCTGCTGTCCTTTTTACCTAGTAATATTTTGTTTCTATTATATATTGGGCAACTGAACAATTAAGATGGCTTATTGTTGCAATAAGATGTGGTTTGTGTAGTAGTTTCTAAAGCATGGCGATAGTCCATAGGGGACAAAGTATCTCTCCCATCCCATTCTTTACTAGTGTTGTACAATGGATCGTGCACCTATATATATATATACTAGTATAACCCCTGTGCAATATATTGAACATAATTTTTCAATATAATCCCGTGCAATATATTGCACATAAATTTCTAAACAGTGAGAGTAACAAAACTATTTTTGATAAAATTCTCTAATAACAAAGGAGTTGGGAGAGGAAGGGTTTTTTTGTTTGTTTTTGTATTTGTTTTTGTAGTTGATTTTGTTAAATAAAAAAGTGTGGTCCGCACGTGTTATGGTAAGTGTGATTTCCTATTTTTCTATCCTTTCTTCATTTCAAAATGGAGAAAGGGGAGAGGGGTAGACCTATTAGCTTAAGATATAAGTACAAAGTATAATAATATATATAGTATAATTTGATGTTGGCGGCATGTGTTAATTATGACTTTTGCTCTCCCTTCTTCATTTCAAAATGGAGAAAGGAGAGAGGGGTAGGCCTATTTGCTTAAAATATAGTATAATTAACTTACCTATAAACCCCATTATTTAACAAACTATATTAAAGAAGCGAATACCAAAGTTAATTAATATCAACACTATATAATTATACAAATTACTATCTTAATATAGTAAAAATATGAAGAAAAAAATAAAGTAAAATGTACAAGTTTTTGAATAGAGGGGATGGGATGCAGAAAGGGGAGGCCAGTCTCATGACTAGCATTTTTTTCTCATTTTAAATTATTTCTTATTATTTGAATTATTGAAAAGAATTTAATATTAATATTTAAAAAACAGTTGATTGTTATACTTTGGCATCGTATTAAAAGACTGCGTGTAAAAATTGTATTGATTGCTTCGCCGAATACGTAAGGCTACTCACACTGCTTGGAAACCGTGAATGCTCTTTCACTCAACTCCATATACCAACCCTGGATCGCATCTTTGTAACTGAAAACTCATTTGCTCTTCTAAAATTGCTGGAGGTTTAGGGGTTTTGGACCTTAGACACCAAAACCTTGCCCTTCTAGGCAAATGGCTTTGGAGATTCCTTACTCTTGGAGACCTCCCCTGGGTCAAATGTATCAAAGCCAATTACTGTGGGCCCAATGATTGGTGGAGGTTTCCGGAACAACCTCATAGACTCGCTTCACCGTTCTGGAAGGGGATTTGGAAAGCGGCTGTGGCTTTCTAGTGTGGTTTAAGCCACGGATGTGCCGATGGTTCCATGACCAGATTCTGATCTGATATCTGGATCGGTAATTCTTCGTTAGCCACTGCTTTTCCCACAATTTTTAGTCTGGCGGCCAACCCTTTGGCATTGGTGTCAGATTACCATTGCATCAACGATGGTTTTAGGGTTTGGGCGATTCCATTATCTTCCAATCTTCCACCCCATTTAACCTCTGACTTTGATAATCTGCTAGACACTCTCAACTATGCGGTTTGGCATGACAAAGAGGAGTTCTTTTGGCGTTGGAATTCGTCAAGGAACTTCTCAGTTAGTTCTTTCTATAGATTTCTTAATTTTAGAGGGACCCTATCTCCTTTCCACGATTTTGTTTGGAAGTCTTGCGCTCCGTTGAAGGTTAAAATTCTTGTATGGTTAGCTCTCAACAATAAACTTCTCACTGTGGATAACCTCAATAAGAGAAATCTTGCATGGGGGCAATTATGCCCACTGTGCGTCTCAGCTCCTGAGAATGTAAATCATTTATTTATTGAATGCGAGTTCTCGCGATCGCTCTGGAAAATTGCCGTTCTTGCTTGGGAAGCATCCAACGTTCCAGCCAGCCTGGTCGACTGTTACTTGATGCACCCTCCTAATTGCGCGTTCCTCAAGTCTTGGATCCTCTCAGTCCAAATTATTTTTTGGTTAATTTGGAGGGAAAGAAATCATAGAATTTTTTGCCAGATTAACACTTCCCCTCGGTCGTTATCAGACGATTTCTTGTACTTATTTAATTTTTGGTCGTCTTCATTAAAATCAGATGCTAGAGAAGCCATGAACTTTCAGAGACTAGAAAATGCTTTTCACTGTCTTATTAACCTCAATGCCATTTAACGTTCTATTCCCCTCACCTCTGTGTGTTACAGGCCCAGCTTTTGTATCATTCTCATGGTTTTCTGTTCATTAGTTTACTCGCTCTATATTTTTGCTTCTCTATTGAGTGTTGTGGTGTGCTTTATTGATTTGGCTTCTGGTTTTTTCGTATGCAGGGTTAAAGGGTAGGTTGCCTACCCTTATAATGCTTTTGGTTGCTGTTTTTGGGCATGGTAGCTTCTGACTCTGTTATGTGGATTGTTCTTTTGACTATGGGACTAGCATCTTGTTACTCTCCCCCCAGGTGGTACACCAGTTCTTTTGTGGATTGTTCTTCTCTGGCGCTGCATCAGCTTCGACTGATGGCTGATCTCTCCGATCGTTTGGCTTATGATTGTGTATTTTTTGTCTGATGTTGTTCTCCCTCTCTGATTTTGTTTAATTACTGTTTATTAGTGAGAGGGAGACGATGTTGATTTCTGTTGCCTGGTTCTTTTTGTGTGGGGGAGAGGAGCGATCTGGTCTTTTTATGACTACTAATGATATATTGTTGATACTTGTTGTTAGATGTCTTGGGTCTCTTTATGGCTGTTATTTGTGTTTCGGGTATTCTATTCTTTTGTGCCTCGTTGTAGCTTGATTGGGTGAGATTCTCAGCGTCCCTTTTATCCAGTCGCAGAGGAGCTCACCATGTTCTTGTGTTGATATTTCTGGACTGCAATTGTCGTCGGCTTCTTCTATTGTTGTCTGTGTTGTGGAACCATGTGCTCGGAGATCTGAGGAGTTGATCATGTTTCACTCAGCGTCTCCGGGAGCGATGGTTCGTGGCTCTTTCCTTGTCTTCTTCGACGGCAGGTTGTAGGGTGCGGAAGACCTTCAGCTTACTGAACCTCCTTTCGTTCAGATTCGCACTGGTGCTGCTCTTGAGATCTGGTGTGGTCTGCTGCCGCTGTCAGCTCTCTGTTGTTTGATTGTGGACCTAGGGATGTTTGCCCTGATTTTTGTTGTTTTTAGGAGTAGTATTTTTGTATTCCTCGTTTTACGCCTTGTAAGACCTTCCTATTGTAATCATTTCGTTTATTAATGCATGGCTGGAGTCTTTTGACTCTATCCGTATCATCAAAACTCCATATACATATCAGATATCACTCAAAATATAATTCACTTGAAATAACATAATATTCCATCTCTTTTTAGTAATCTATTTATTCAGGGGTTTTTCTTTTATGTATTTTCAGTTGTAATTAACAAGAGAAAAGAGGGCAAATGATTTTCTGATTGGGTTTTTTTTATTTTTTTCTTCCTTTTTTAACAAGGTCATAGCCATACAAATACATCAACACTTATCTTTTATTAGACCTGGCAAACGGGCCGGGTCGGGTACCCATGGGTACGGGTTGCTTGACCCAGGGGTCCAACGGGCCGGGTCGAAAAGTAACCGCAACTTTTTTTAAAGTTTTTTTCCAACCCGGATCCGGCCCGCGGGTACCCACAAGTACCCATGGGTACCTGTCAATATTTCATTGTTTATTTTGAGTTTGTTTGGGGATTTTTAAAAAAAATTTAAAAATTTATTTTAATTGAATAATTGATTAAAAACATTAGCAACATGCTATCATTTTTTAAAAAATTGAAAATATAAAATTGAATAACTGAAACAACAACAAATGTAATCAGGAATCAAGAACGATAATTTAATAAGCTTGTTGTTTGTTGTTTTTTTATGCTTCTTGTTCAAATAAATATATGTATCAACATTCAAAATCCAACTAGCATTTCAATTTATCATTTCATCAACAAAGACAAAAGAGCAATAATTTGTCCAATCATGAAAAGAAAGAGCAATTATTTTTCAAAGTATACAGGCATAATTGAGTCTAAACAAAATTTAAACATAATCAAAAATACAATTGCAAAATCAAAACAATGAAACCATATGACAAGTTTCTAAAGTCTTGAAATTAATTACATTAAAAACAATGAAACCAAATAAAATTCAAACTCAACACACTCAAATAAATTACAACTCAAGTTGATGAGTATTTAATTTAATTTAATTTAATTTATTTAAATACATGGGTACCCACGGGTACGTGTGGGTATAACCGACCCGACCCGCGGGTTCACGGGCCGGGTAAAAAAATAACCGCTCATTTTTTTTCAAAATTTTCCTTACCCGTACCCGGCCTGTACGGGTACACCCGCGGGTATCCACGGGTCACGGGTGAAGATTGCCAGGTCTATCTTTTATGGTACACTAGTAATCTGCACGTGCAATGCACGTCTTATTTTATTATTTTTTTTTTTTAAGTAAATACTAAGACATAATCTGGTCTCAAACTTACGACCTTCCATTACTTATCACATACTTTTTATACATTACTCATAGTAGTGCCAACTTTTATTTTATATGAGTAACACATTTGTAAATAATTATGTGATAAATACATTAGAACTTTGAGGTTATTACGGTAATAAAAAATAGTTGAGTAAATAAATGGTTAATATAACTGCCACTTACAAATAAATGGTTGGAATTAAATAATTGGTTGTCTACAAATGACAATTTCAACTCTCTCATTATAATATAAGAGATAATTCAAACTCCCGATTTTATACTCACCACCAAAGAGTTTAGTAGTGTTTGTAAATACTAAATTGATAGCTAGCTAGGGTGATTCAAAATTACAAACAAATATCACATGGAAACTATATGTATAGGTAAGTAGACAATCAAAGAGAATGAGATAGGATTCTGAGCTGAAGAGGTTGAAGCTAAGCTAGGGTTCAGGAGTGTTAGTTCCATGAAGGGAGGAAATAATTAGGTTATGATTTTACAGATTGATAAATGCATGTTTGGCTAAATGTCCTATTGTTATGACTGAAAATGCTGTGGAAAATCATGGTTTGTGCTCTTGGATGAAGTATAGAGTAAGTGTATGTGTAGCCGTTTGAGTGACTAGAAATTTTTGTTGAATATAATTAGCATGTTTTTTATGGTGTCCCTAATTTCTCAACCAGAAAGCAAAAATTGAACTTTAACTTGTCCAAGCAAATTCTGTTAGTAAAATGGTTGAAGAGGGTCCAAAACCATTCATAATAATTGAAAGAATGTACTGTGACTAATTTTGATCATCTTAGTTGAAAACCGGATGCAATCACCTTGTTCTATTAATAATAACTAGTATAACACTCTCCAATATTGCACATAATTTTTAAAATGAAAAAATAATAAACCTATTTTAAACCAAAAAATCATCAAATAATATCTATATAATATTGTACAATTTTTTTGGTTTGCTCAAGAGATAGAATTTCAGTTCACATTTTGGATAGAGAAAGAATACCACAGTGCAATTAATTTTCAATGAGAGAATAACAAACCTATTTTTGAAAAATTCGTCAAGTAACATCTAGCTAGATTGTATTGTACAATTTTTTAGGCTTGATCAAGGGATAGAATTGCAGTGAAAATTTTGGATGAAGGAAGAGTGGGGAGGTGCCTTCTACATTTGCTCTTCTGTAGTTTTAAAAAGAAAAAAAATCATTAAACCAAAAATGATTTTAGCATAATATATTGTATAGAAGTTAATTCAGTTGACTACAAATGAATAAATGAACTATTAAATAAAATAAACTAGCAGCACTGTCAAACAAGTTTAATTTTCTGTTTTCCCTTTAGACGAAATACATTTTATCAGCTATTATTTCTTTCCTCCAAACATTTTTGGAATTATATCTATATCTTATACTAATAGGAGAGAGAGTCTGCCCCTCTCTCCTTTCTCTATTTTAAAATAGAGAAAGAAAATGAAAAGTAGGAAATCTTATTTAACTAACACGTGTACTACACATGATTTTATTAAAAAATTAGAACAAAATAAAAACCATGATCCCTCAAACACAATCTCTTCGCTTCCCATTTTCTCAATTTCACAAAATCTCATGTCTCTTTCCGAACCCATCTACATCCCCTGATTTAGAATTAGATTTTTAAGTAAACACAATTTATAAAATTATTTTTATTTGATTTTCTTAGTCTATCATCTTTATACTAACATGTGGACGTATAATAATGTATAATTTATTTACTGAATGTTAATATAAATTAGATGAATTTGCGATATTTTTTCATTGCATGTATTTTTTTAATTTTAGTACTATTCAATTGGATAACATTATGATTTGACAGTGATTCTCTAACTATCTGTGTATATGAGGATGATAATGAAGAGTTCGGCAATTACGGTAGGGATAATATTCATAAGTTTCTCACAATTTTTTCACATTTTTTGTAGTTCTATATAATTTTATGAGTTCCTCAAAACTAAAACTATTTAGATAGTACAATTTGCACAGGGTAACAGTAGTGTACATATATTTATTTTCATAATTAACCAAAGAATCTAGGCTTCAAAGTCTTTCAATAGTGGCTCGCCATATATATTTTCACTAGGGGTTATAAAGGCCCAAGAAGAACTCGAATTCTAAACTTATCAATAAAGCTTACTATACTCAATTATAGTGACACATTCCCTTAAAAAAAAAAATTATAGTGACACTTGCTATAGTCAGTATATTTTCTTTTTCTTTTTTGAAGAAATATTCAATACACTTGTTGCTCAATAAAAAATGTGACCATAAACTTTAAAAAAAATAAAAATAGTTAAGGGATACGTCTCATTTAGATATTAATTACATGTCTAAAAATACTTTCAGAAAATCACCAATTTCAAATTATGAACAAAATTTACATTTTATTTCCTCGCATTTTCTTGCAAAACTACCAGTTCCCAAACTGCCAATGAATTCCACATATTTTTCTTTAATCGTCAAAAAACATACTCATAAAGCTAGATAATGCATAGATCAATGCATACATGGTAGTATATAAGTGCTTGTTTTTCATGCAAACAAAATTTAAGTTGTCAACTGTTAAGAATTGATTCTCAAATTAAGAGTAATGCTTTAGCCACTACTAATTTCACTACCATTTTCTTCACTACCTTAGGTGGCATACTCCTATTGAAAAGTTCTACCACCTACTCTATCAATCCCTACCTATTGGAGTGTGCCACCTAAGATAATGAAGAGAAATGTAGTGAAATTGGTAGTGGCTCTAGCATTACTCTCAAATTAAATACAGCAATGAATTCCAACAATCATTATTCTACCTCAATGAGCAGAATACCCTAACTAAGAGCAATCTGTATTCGGTTGGCCATTTTGTCAAAATTTTTAAATTTTGGCAAAAAAAAAGTGTGGTAGTTATTGGCCAAATACCCAAACTTTAGATTTCGGAGCTATAATAAAGCTATATTTGGCAGACGAAATGGCAATTGCCAAAATATAGCAAACGAAAGATGATTTTTCGTCGGAGAGATTGGATGAAATATTATTTTTCGTCGAAGAGATTTTTTTTCACGCTCACTCATCAGACGAGTAATTATTCTCCTTCCCTTTAATTTTATTTTTTTTAACGGTCGGACGGGAAATGATTTCCCGTCCATTCCATTAAATAAATAAAAATTAAATAAATAAAAAATCCGTCCTAGGATCTAGGTAAGTTTTTATATTTATTTTGTGGGTTTAAATGTCACTATCAGAGGCTTTAATTAATCTTTTTTAGGGTTTTTTTTATTTTAACGTCAGACGAAAAATAATTTACCGTCCGTCCTATTTGGATTTTGAAAAAGCCAAAATTTAGTTAAGAGCATCCACAATGGTGTTTCTCATTTTTTAAAAATTGGCAGCTACAGTAGTAGCAAATAGGAAAATGTTCTGCAGTCGTTGTTTGCTATATTTTTCTCAATTTTTAAAAATTTTGAGCGGGACGGTATAACATTTTCCGTCGCGCTTTTTTTTTTGTTGAAAAATGCGAGCGACGGTACATGTTATACCGTCGCATTTGTTTTAAAAAAAATTAAAAAAATTAATTACTTATTAACTATTAAAATATGTTAATTAAATAAATTAAATAATATAATAATAACTAAACCTAATTAAAAACTAACTAAACCTAACCTACCCACTAATTCCTCAAATTCAAGGACGGTACCGTCCGAGACTTTCGGGATTTATTTTTATTTTTTATTTTTTTAATGAAATCTGGCCGTTGGATTCAATATATATATATATATATATATATATATATATATATATATATATATATATATATATATATATATATATATATAAATGGGACAGTATATGTTATACCGTCCGATCCCAATTTTATAAAAAAAAAAAAAAATTGGGACGGTATATGTTATACCGTCCGAAGCGATTAAAAAAAAGAAAAATAAGAAAGACGGTATATGTTATACCGTCTCTTATAATTTGAGAATTGCCATTTTATTTCTCATTTTTAAGAAGAAATTGTAGTCATTTTGTAAAAAAATGATAAAATAGCAAACAATTGCAATATTTCATTTCTCATAAAACGATAAATTGGCAAGTACAGCAAACAACTCTAACAACAACCGACCAAAGCTATTTTGCTATTTTGCTATTTGTCAAATATCCAAAATGACAAGTCTAATCCGTATACACTTGACTTGAATTGGTTAAAAAAAAAAAGATTTTAAAATATAATTTTTCTTTTATAAAAAGGGAAGAAGGAAAGACATTCTAGGGGCCGAACCGAAGAGAAGGGGAGATTAACGATGTGTGCGACTCCCAATAGACATGTCTGTCTCTCTCTCGATCTCTCTCGATCTCTCTCTTCCTTCTCGAGCCCTGTGCAGCCCCTATGGTATTGACTCTTTTCTTTCTTTCCTCGTTTCTCTATCTTATTAGCTGGCATTTGAGAATTGGGGAATGGGCGCAAATCCCAAAGCTAAGCGACGTGGGATCACAAGACGCAGGAGCTACATGTGAAGCGTATTTATTTAGAGGACGCGTGATTGTTTAATTACCAGTACTACTATATTAATGTGTTAATTAATTGATGGTGATGGATGGATGGTTTTATTTTGTGCTAGTTCCTTTCACATGTGCTTACTGTGAGGGCATTAATTTAAGTTCATTGATGCGGAAGTGTGGAGGTACGAGCTGTGAGTTTTATTTGTTTGTTTAGTGGAAGGACACGGTACTGGACGGTATGCCCTACTCTCAGTTAAAAGGACGCGAGAAAGCTACCCTGATGCTTGACCTGACATCGAAGAACCGAGGGTTTAGGGGTCGATAAGGACGTTGGCAAGCCGGTGCGCTTTCCTGAGAAAGCTATCCTGGTACTTGACCTGACCTCGGAGCGTCGAGGGTTTAGGGATCGGCAAGGGCGCTGGCGAGCCGGTGCTCTTTCATGAGAAACCTACCCTGGTGCTCGACCTAACCTCGAAGAATCGAGGGTTTAGGGGTCGGCACGGATGTTGGCGAGCCGGTGCGCTTTCCTGAGAAAGCTATCCTGGTGCTCGACCTGATCTCGGAGCGTCGAGGGTTTAGGGCCCGGCAAGGGTGCTAGCGAGCCGGTGCGCTTTCCTGAGAAAGCTACCCTGGTGCTCGACCTGACCTCGGAGCGTTGAGGGTTTAGGGGTCGGCAAGGAGTTGGCGAGCCGGTGCGCTTTCCTAAGAAAGTTACCCTGGTGCCCGACCTGACCTCGAAGCGTCGAGGGTTTAGGGGTCGGTAAGGGCGTTGACGAGCCGGTGCGCTTTTCTGAGAAAGCTACCCTGGTGCCCGACCTGACCTCGGAGCATTGAGGGTTTAGGGGTCGGCAAGGGCATTGCCGAGTCGGCACGTTTTCCTGAGAAAGCTACCCTAGTGCCCGACCTGACCTCGGAGCGTCGAGGGTTTAGGGGTCGGTAAGGGCATTGGCGAGCCGGTGCGCTTTCCTGAGAAAGCTACCCTAGTGCCCGACCTGACCTTGGAGCGTCGAGGGTTTAGGGGTCGGCAAGGGCGTTGGCGAGCCGGTGCGCTTTCCTGAGAAAGCTACCCTAGTGCCCGACTTGACCTCGGAGCATCGAGGGTTTAGGGGTCGGCAAGGGCATTGGCAAGCTGGTGCGCTTTCCTGAGAAAGCTACCCTGGTGCCTGACCTAACCTCAGAGTATCGAGGGTTTAGGGATCGGCAAGGGCGTTGACGAGCCGGTGCGCTTTCCTGAGAAAGCTACCCTGGTGCCCGACCTGACCTCGGAGCGTCGAGGGTTTAGGGGTCGGCAAGGGTGTTGGCGAGCTGGTGCGCTTTCCTGAGAAAGCTACCATGGTGTTCGGCCTGACCTCGAAGCGTCGAGGGTTTAGGGGTCGGCAAGGGTGTAGGCGAGCCGGTGCACTTTCTTGAGAAAGCTACCTTGGTGCTCGACCTGACCTCGGAGCGTCGAGGGTTTAGGGGTTGGCAAGGGTTTAGGTGTAGGCGAGTCGGTGGACGCTGGGTTAGCGTAGAGCTTCAGTTTCCCATGGGAATTAATGACGCTCCTGGATTTGCGCGCGACGTCTCAGTTTCCTAGGGGAATTAATGATGCTCCAGGATTTGCGCGCGCGGCGCTTCAGTTCCCAAGGACAAATACGGCGTGATTCTTTGGCTTCTGTCACTTGGCCTCCCCAAGGTAATAAATGTGTCTTGGGGGGAGGCTATATATATCCCCACCCTTCGTTGTTCTTTCGTCAGAAAAGAGCACCGATGGCCCAAGTGCCATCGGAGGTGTCTGCCGCAGGCGGACGCCTAACACTTGAACTTTTTTAAGGCAGAGAGCCCCGGATAGGTGGCTCCCATGCTGTCTCTATCTTCTTTTGGGTATGCGGCTCTGAGGGCTATCTGTCCGAAGGAGACAGGGATGGGAGGCGTGCCGATCGATGTCCGGGGCCTGGGAGACGAGAGTCTGTCGTTGTCTGGTATTTTTGGATATATCAATCTGAGCCCATGATTCGGCTTAGATTGGTATACTTAAAAATATCAGGTTCGGTTGACAAAGGTTTGGGATCGAGAGTTCGGGCATGGTGGCTCTCTTCCCGCCCTCGAACAATTCGGGGTTTTGGCTTTTAGGGCCGTAAGTCCCGAATTGTTCGCGGGTGAGAGGGGTGTCGACCGAATCACGAAGCTCAGGGCGCTTGCCGAAGGCGAGCGCCTTAAGTCTTTAAAGTAAACTTTTGGGGTGGAGTAGTGGGGTGTCATCGCCGAGCGTAGTGGGTCACAAGGCCTGAAAAGGCCAGAGCCCTGCTCGAGGTCGATGCCCGGCATCCAACCCGTTGGCCTGTGTTCGTCGACCATTGTGCGGAAACCGAAGGGTCGCCAACCGCGTGCCTTGGTGACGTCACTGTTGCGAGTTTCTAGGAGCAGTTATCATGATTTTCTAGGAATTGTTTTGCAAAAATCTGGGAACTATTTTGCGAAAATCGAGGAGTTCCTTGGCGCTCTATATATATCCCCCACCCCCCTTTGTTTTTCATTCCTCACTTTTACTCTCTCTCTCTCTAGAAAACGGTGTCGTCGAAACTTCTTTCTCTAGAGTCTTCAACCTTCCGTTATCCCTTCGCCGAAACCGAACAGTTTAGTGAGTTGTTTTTCTTTAGTATGTCTAGGGCTCAGTTCGGCTCTTCGGCTTTGACCTCGAAGGAGGACGACGACCCCCGCACGGGCCTCTCTGACTCGACGTCCTGGGAGAGGGATACCACAGTGTATGATGTGAAGCCCCTTCGCATTAGGAAGTCGTTCGTCGTACAGAGTAATGACTCGGAAGAGGAGAACACCGATGGGTCGGAGGAGGTGGAGGTGCTGGAATTGGTGTCGGACGATAGTGAGGAAGGAGGAGAGGCTGAAGTGTCGACGGTTCGGAAGATGGGCAAGGGGGGAGTGTCAACGGTTCGGAGGAAGGGCAAGGGGGTAGGATCTTCCTCGACGGCAACCGTCCTTGAGCCACTGGCCACCCCTTCTCCGGAGAAAGCCAAGAAAAAAAGGCAGGCGAGAAAGAAGTGGACGATGCCCAGTAGTCCCGATAAGACGACCCCTGTTCGTGACTTGGCGACAGGCTTTTTGTCGCAGCCAAGGTCGATTAGGCGGTATCCTGACGACCTTTCAGATAAGATCTTGTACGGGGTTCAGCCTTCTTCACCGAGCCGTCAAAAGATAATGATGGACACCACACCGTCGATCTTAGAGGCAGATGACTTGGGCGTCATTCGCTCGGCCTTCCACATTGGGCCAGACAACGAGCTAATGTTGCCGAGCCCAGGTCTTCGGCCCACCGACCCTCTGTCCGAGTGGTACTGCATCTTCCCGACTGATGCGTTCGGTTCCGGACTGCAGTTGCCGATCCACCCGTTCATCCGAGAAGTGCTGAATTGGGCGTCGCTGGCTCCAATGCAATATGGGTCGAACTCATGGAAGCAGATGGTGTGCTTCGTGCTACTGTGTGATGAGAGGAAGCTGCCGCTGAGGCTGGATGTCTTTCGAGCGATGCAGGGGATCAGCTCATCTGGGGAGTTCGAGAGCATTTTTTATATCTTTCCTCGGGGCCGAGGGAAAGTAGTCCATGGCCATCTGGACTTGATCAAAGAGTGGAAGAAGAAGTACTTCGTCATCCGGAGCCAAAAGCCTTGGGACATTCCCACTCGGTGGAATTTCTACAAACCGAACTTCAAGGCGCCGAGGCCGAAGGACCTGTCTGCCGAGGAGTGGGGATTTGTCGAGCGCCTTCGGAAGGGGAACAGTATCAGCTGGACAAAGGTGACGGAAGGTCACATGGCCCACGTCGGACTGAGCCCAGCCACGTCTAGTATGTAGTTTGTTCCATTTTGCTCGTTCTAGTATTCTTTTGCGCTCATTATTCTTAATGCGTCTTCTTGCAAGTATGGACCCCGAATCGATCAAGGCAAGAAGGATCGCCCTGAAGAAGCAGAGGGTCGAGCAGGGAGAGCAGGGAAAAAGAGCGAGGGGGTCCTCGCAGGCTGTCTCCGATGTGCCAACCGAGCCGAGGGCGAAAAAGGCTCGCCCTGAGTCGGGAAAGGAGGTGCTCGTCCCGCCGAGCCTTAGAGTGATGATGGGGACCGAGCATGCCAAGGGAAAGGTTCCTCCACTCTGAGCCGATGCTGCGGAAATCGTGGGCGACGAGATACTACAGCCTTGGGCCCCGAACTGGTCGATACGGAAGGGCGACAGCTTGACCGAGGGGGCCATCGCCATCGAGGTCACCGATAAGCTGGCGACTCCTTGGGATCGGCATAGCATGAGCAATGACACTCTGGAGGTGGCCTACATGCGGCTGCCACAGGCGAACGTGCTGGTAAGATCTACCGGCCCTTTTTTGCAAAATGTTTATATGACGCGACCCTTCTTCCGAACAATCGTCTGTGTTGCAGGCTTGTCTGGAGGGGGCCCAGGTGATGAAGCTTCACGAGAAGGCCCTGGTGCAAGAGAGGGAGCGAGCGAACAAATACCAGCAGGAGATGAAGGAGATGAAGATCGAGCTCGAGGGTTCCCATGGGAGGGAGCAGGAGATGAAGGCCGAGCTCGCTTCTATGGAGAACAAGTGTGCTCAGAAGGTGAGCTTGCTGAAGAAAAAGTTTGCCGCGGAGAAGGACCTGCTCACAATGAAGGCCCAGGACATGATAATCGAGGCCCAGAACGAGGTCTATGAGAAGGCCCTGAGTCATGTGAGGTATTTCTACCCGACTATCGATCTGACCAATTTCGATTTTGACATGGTGATTGAGTCGACGCCAAAAACTCCCGAAGGGGGCGAGCAGAACGAGCCGCCTGCTGCCAGGACTGCGGACCTTCCCCTCGACCAGGCCGATCCAGAGGTGGGGAATTAAGCAGTTCGCCTTCTTGTTTTTGTTTTCTCTTTCTTCTTTGTTGTATTTGCCGACCGCGAACTGGCCACTTCAATTTTTGTATAACAGATTTGATTTATGAAAAAGGCATTTTTTTGTTTGGCCAAGTGTTTTGACCTCGACCGCATATTTTGGTGAAGTGTAGCTTCGCCGAACGAACCTTCTGGATTATTTTTGTTTGGCCAAGTGTTTTGGCATTTGGAATGATGGTTGTTTTCCCCTGTTAGGTGCCGGCTCTCCCTTCCGAGGTGGACCCCCGTCGCTCCGATGTGGCGTGGCTCCGGAGCAAGATCAAGGTCCTTGAGTCCACATTAGTCCGGTACCGGGAGGGGGCTCGCGATCAGGATGCCGCCTTTCACTACTATCGAAACAAATCTGAGGCGCTAAGTGTAGAGGTGACCAAGTTGAAGAGGGCGATGGTAGATCGTGACCTAGGCAGCGCCGGTCTTGGGCACACCATGTCGAGTGCATCGGTGCAGCGACCCTCGTCAGAGAGGCTCCTTCGCGACGTTATAGTGGAAAAGGAGATGGAGATACAATGTTACAAGAGGATGCTGGGCATGTCCGGGACAAGGATGGGCTCTTCTTCGGGAGGTCATCGAGCGGAGGGTGTTCCCGCGATGCTTATGTTACTGGAGCATATCCGGCCGGTCGATGCCCAGAGCTCCGTGGCCGGTGTTTCGACCTTGGCCGACCCCAAGGGTCACTGTAACGAGGAGGGAGGTCCCAGCCATTCAGTCGGAATCGGGCTATCTTGCATCGGACCCGAAGGGCACTGAGAAGTCTTTGATTTTTCTCTTTTTAGCTGAGTGGAGTGGTTTGTAACGTTCTTGTTCTTCCGACGGTGCTTAATCAATAAAAGAGTGAATAAGAAGTTTTTAGTTTTTCTCCTTTTGTTCTTGCAACCTGCCTTCGGAGGAACAGCCAAGGAGGTGAAGGTCGGTGCCCAGCATTCTGACTTGGGCACCGTAGCTTGAGAAAGTAACCTAGGTGCTCGACGTTGGTTCGAAGCTACCGAGGATATGAGGGTTGGCACCCAGTGTTCTGACTTGGACGCCATAGCTTGAGAAAGCTACCCCTGTGCTCGACATTGGTTCGGAGATACCGAGGATATGAGGGTCGGCGCCCAGTGTTCTGACTTGGGCACTATAGCTTGAGAAAGCTACCCCTGTGCTCGGCATTGGTTCGGAGCTACCGAGGATATGAGGATCGGCGCCCAGTGTTCTGACATGGGTGCCATAGCTTGAGAAAGCTACCCATGTGCTCGACTTTGGTTCGGAGCTACCAAGGATATGAGGGTCGGTGCCCAGTGTTTTGACTTGGGTGCCATATCTTGAGAAAGCTACCCCTGTGCTCGACGTTGGTTCGGAGATACCAAGGATATGAGGATCGGCGCCCAGTGTTCTGACTTGGATGCCATAGCTTGAGAAAGCTACCCCTGTGCTCGGCATTAGTACGGAGCTACCGAAGATATGAGGGTCGGCGCCTAGTGTTCTGACTTGGGTGCCATAGCTTAAGAAAGCTACCCATGTACTCGACATTGGTTTGGAGCTACCGAGGATATAAGGGTCGGCGCCCATTGTTCTGACTTGGGCACCATAGCTTGAGAAAGCTACCCCTGTGCTCGGCATTGGTTCGGAGCTACCGAGGAGTTGAAGTTTAACAAAAAGAGCTTATTTACTTGAGCCTTTTAATACATGAAGAGAGGCGCTAGCGGCCTTTTACACAGGAAAGGTTACAAAAGTATTGTTTACATAAATCAAACAAAAACTCTACTTCTGCCCTTCCAGAAATTTGATCAGATGTTCGGCGTTCCAGGGTCTTTTGATCGCTCGGCCCTCCATGTCCACGAGTCGATAGGTGCCCGGGCGTATAACCTCGGCTACCTTGTATGGGCCTTCCCAGTTAGGGGCCAGCTTCCTCTTTCTCGTGGGGTCGGAGACGGACAGCTTGTGGAGCACGAGGTCCCCGACCTTGATGTCAGTGGGGCGGACTTTCTTGTTGTAAAACCTTTCGATCCGCTGTTGGTAGATGCTTCTTCTTATGGCGGACTTCTCCCTGACCTTGGTGACGAGGTCCAGGTTTGCCCTTAGGCCGGATGAGTTGTTGGCTTCGTCGAAGGCCATGATGCGTAGAGAAGGGAGGCCGATCTCGACGGGGATGACCGCTTACGTCCCGTAGGTTAAGTTGAACGGTGTTTCGCCCGTAGGAATTCTCTTTGTAGTCCGGTGCGCCCATAGCACACTGGGCAGTTCTTCTACCCACTGTCCCTTGGAGGAACGGTCGAGGCGCTTCTTCAGGCCGTCGAGTATCGTCAGTTCGCATTCTTCGCTTGGCCGTTTGACTGGGGATGGCATATGGCGGAGAAGTGCTGCTGGACGCTGATGTCTTCGCAAAACCTGTGAAAGTTCTGGCCTGCAAATTGGGTCCCGTTGTCTGTGATAAGGACCTGAGGAATTCCGAACCGGCAAATGATGTTTTTCCAGAAAAATTGTTGGGTTTGTCGCTCGGTGATTGTTGACAGGGGCTCGGCCTTGATCCATTTTGTGAAATAATCGATGGCGACTATTAGGAATATCCTCTGTCCGGTTTCCACGGGAAAGGGGCCGACCAAGTCCATCCCCCACATGGCGAACGGCGTCAGATTGGCCAGCGAGCGGAGGTTGGCCTGAGAAAGTCTCTTGATAGGAGAGAATCTTTGGCACAGACCGCACCTCTTGACTAGGTCCTAGGAGTCTTGCAGCATTGTTGACCAATAATACCTGTGGTTCAGGGCCTTCCTGGTAAGAAATCTGCTTCCCATGTGACATCCACCGATCCCCTCATGAAGTTCTTTAAGAGCGTAGCTAGCTTCCTCATCGGTGAGGCAGCGGAGGTAGGGCTTCCCGTCCGCTAGGGTGTATGAGCATTTGAAGAGGATGTCGTTGATCACGACGAACCTTTCAGCTCGAACCCTGATCCTTCTCGCCTCGGCCCGGTCTTCGAGGAGCTCAGCCTTCAGTAGAAACCTTCGGATTGGGGAGGTCCAGTCGTCCGGGTGGGCCTCGTCGTTTACACACATTACCTCGGGGAGGTTGATGCTCGACTTCAGGAGGATTTCGATGAGTACTATTCGGTCGAGACCTTCGAAGGATGAGGAGGCGAGTTTTGACAAGGCATCCGTCTGGGCGTTCTTCTACCTTGGAACCCTAAGGACTGTGGAACAGTTGAAGGATGACAGGAGCCGCCGGACCACGGTCAAGTATCGAATCATTCGGTCATCACGAGCCTCGTACTTTGCGGTGATCTGGTTGACCACAAGCTGAGAGTCGCTGAAGGCCCTGATCTGCTTCGCACCGGCCTGGTGTGCCAGGGTTAATCCGGCAATTATAGCCTCATATTCCGCCTCGTTGTTGGAGGCCGGAAAGTTGAGGCAGAGAGAATACTGGAGGAGAAAGTGGTCGGCGCCTCGCAGGATGATCCCAGCACCACTCCCGAATTCACAGGAGGACCCATCGACGTAGACTTCCCAGGTCGGATCCAAATCTTCATTGTTGGGTTGTTCGGAAATGGTGTATTCGGTGATAAACTCGGCGAGGGCTTGCCCCTTGATTGCCGTCCTTGGCTGGTAGTTGATGTCGTACTGGCTCAGCTCGATCAACCACTTGACTAAGCGGCTGGAGTTCTCTGGCTTGTGAAGTACGGTCTTAAAGGGTTGGTCGGTCAGCACTTGGATGGAATGCGCCTGGAAGTAAGGGCGGAGCTTCCGGACGGCCATGACCAGAGCATAGGCTACTTTCTCTATTCTTGCGTACCTTGTCTCGGTCGAGAGCAGGACCTTGCTCACATAGTATAGTGGCTTCTGAATTCCGTCATCTTCACGAACGAGGACTGCGCTGAGAGCGCTTTTTTAGGCGGATAGGTATAGCCAGAGTGGCTCGCCCGGCTCGGGTTTGCTAAGGAGAGGCGGGTTAGCTAGGTACTGTTTGAGTTGCTCGAATGCCTCTTGTTGAGGGGTGCCCCATTCGAAGCCCTCCTTTCCACGTAGAGCTTTGAAGATGGGTAGAGATTTCTCCCCTGATTTGGAGAGAAAACGGCCGATGGCCGCCAATCTTCCCGTAAGCCTCTAGACTTCCTTGACGTTCTGGGGAGGAGCCATGTCTATTATGGCCTGGATCTTCTCAGAGTTTGCCTCGATGCCGCGCTGTCTGACGACGAACCCGAGGAATTTTTCGGACGAGATGCCGAAGGCGCATTTGGCAGGGTTAAGCCCCATGTTATGTGTCCGGAGTATGCCGATGGCTTCTTCGAGGTCAGCGACATAGTCCTGTCCCTGCCGGCTTTTGACGAGCATGTCATCGACATAAACCTCCATGTTACGACCAATCAGGTCTTTGAAGATTCGGTTAACAAGCCGCTAGTATATAGCTCCGGCGTTCTTCAGCCCGATGGGCATGATGCGGTAACAGAAGAGACCTTGGTCCGTGACGAAGGATGTCTTTGCCATGTCCGGCGGAAACATCCAAATCTGATTGTAGCCTGAAAAGGCATCCATGAAGGACAGGAGCTCGTGACCCGAAGTCGCGTCGATCAAGGCATCGATGCTGGGGAGAGAGAAAGGATCTTTGGGGCATGCATTGTTCAAATCCGTGAAGTCTATACAGATCCTCCAGCTTCTGCTTGCCTTCTTTACCAAGACGACGTTTGCTAGCCACTCGGGGTAGCTAACCTCTTGGATAAATCGGGCGGACAAGAGCTTATTTACCTCCATCTTTACCACTTGCTGCCTCTCTGGGGCAAATTTGTGCCTCTTCTGGACGACCAGCTTCAATCCCGGAATGACGCTCAACCTATGTATGATCAGGTCTTCGGATATCCCGGACATATCAGACGGCTTCCAAGCGAAGAGGTCGATGTTGCGGTGGATGCAGCAGACTATTTTTGACTTTAGATCCTCGGTGAGGGAGCGGTTCACTCAGATTCACTTCGAGTCATCCTCTGCCTCGAACGAGACTTCCTCCAGCTTGTCCGCAGGTTCGGGATCTGGTTGGCTTCTTTCTGGCTGAAGCTCGACACCGTCGAGGGGAAATACACCCCCCCGACCGCAGTCATGTAGCAGGACCGCACATCCTCCTGGTTGCCCCGGACGACACTGACTCCCTGCTTTGTGGGAAATTTTAACTTCAAGTGGTAGGCCGACGGCACAGCCTGAAAGGAACAATGCCCAGGTCGGCCGAGAATGGCATTGTACGCCGCCTTGATGTTCGCCACCATGAAGTCCATTGATTCGGTTCGTCTGAGGGGAGCCGTACCTGTGGTGACATCTAGGGTCACGATTCCTTCTATCACAACTGGGATGCCGGAGAACCCATGCAGAGTGTACCGGCTGGCTTGAGCTTGTCCCTGGGCAGTTTTAGGTTCTCGAAGGCTTCGAGGAAGATAATTTTTACCGAACTCCCGTTGTCGAAGAGGATCCGGCGGACCTTAAAATTTTCCATGTCGAGGCTAACGACGAGGGCATCGCAGTGGGGAAGACGGATGCCCTCCAGGTCCTCTCCCGAGAAAGAGACAGGGAGTAGCTGAGTCCGGGGAGAAGGAAGGTCTCGGACGGCATTCACCTCTCGGACGAATGCTTTACGGGAAGTATTAGACTCCCCTCCCATGGGTCCCCCGTGGACACAATGTAGAATGGCCTACCCTTCGATCCCCTCGGTCTCGGGATCTCGCTCGGGATGGCGGTTCGGAGTGCGAGTGGGGGGCGAAGGCCCCTGGTTTTTCATATCCTTCCGGTCCCTCTGGTTTTCCCTTGTGAACTCACGGAGGTACCCTCATAAGATGAAGGCCTCAATTTCATCTTTCGGGGCTCGACACTGGTCGGTTTCGTGCCCGTGATCCCGGTGGAAGTGGTAGTAGAACCGTTGGTCTCGCTTCTTGTTGCTGCTCGGTCAAGGGGGTAGTCGAACGAAGCCCTTGTCCTCTATTTCTAGGAGTATGGCGGACACGTTCTGTGTCAAGAGCGTGAATCTCTCGAAGCGGGGGACCGGGGGCGCCCTCTTTATATCGACCCCTTCTTTTGTTACTTTCCTGGTAGGCTCGGTCTCATCGACCTTGCGCTTGCCCTTCCCTGTAGCCTCTTTGGCGCCTTTTAGGTTTAGAGCTTCTTCCGCCCATATGTACTTCTCGACCCGGTTGAGTAGGTCGGGAAAGTCCTGGGGGGACTTCTTGGCCAAGGAAATCTTGAGCTGGCTGTGTCGAACATTGTGCTGGAAGGCGCCCGAGGTGACCCCTGCCTCGAGGGAGGAGACAGGTCTTGCCTTGGTGGTGAACCTCCTGACGAAGTCACGGAGTGACTCTCCTTCCCTCTGACGGAGGTCTAGCATAGACGTGCTCGTCTTCTCGGCCTTCCTACTGGTTATGAAGTGGGCCAAGAAGTTGGCCTCTAGTTGGTCGAACGAGAAGATCGAGCCTGGGGGGAGCTTGGAGAACCACTCCCGAGCCAGACCCCGGAGTGTGGCAGGGAATGCGTAGCACAGCAGGGGATCCGAAGTGCTATGAATCATCATGAGGGTCTTGAAGCCCTCCATGTGATCAGCAGGATCACCCTCGTCGTTATAGGTCTCAAACTGTGGAGGCCAAAAATTTAGGGGGATCTCCGCTTCTAGGATGGGGGCCGAGAAAGGTGATCGGGTCGGCCCGCGACGTAGAGCAGGGTTTGGAACACCGTTGTCGAGGTGGTCGAGGCGGTTCTCCATTTCCAGCAAGCGTCGGAGCACCTCATTTTTGCGTTCAGGAAGATGAGTCGAGTCACAAGTCTGGTTCCCTCCATCATCCATTTGGTGGGATTGGTTGAATGCCTCGGCTCTGGGTGCTTCATGAATGGCCTCCATGATTTTTGCCCCGGAAGCTCCGGAACTCGGCCCTTGTGACCACACCATGGTCAATCGGGTCATGCTGGAGCGGTGGTCTTCGGCCGATGCGGCTGAGCGCCGACACTCGTCCTTCGGGCGAAGGTCTGGGGCGGTTTGGGGCCGAGTTGGAAGCGGTCCCTCCCCTAGTCTGACTTGACCGTCGGCTCTGGATGACCGGACGAAGGTCGGGCACAACCGAGCGAGATGCGCCCTTCTGGTGTCCGAGGCTGACCCTTGGATTATTCGATCCGTGAGTTTCCTCGGGGGCATCCTGAAGAGGAGGCCCATCTGGGCGACGCATTAAGGTAACAGCTCTCCTGGGCTTGGGTCCCATGTGAGCTCGGATCGATGCTGATGGCGAGGTTCGGGCTGACGTCTGCACCGAGATAGTTCTCACAGAAGGCGCCAACCTGATGCGATTTGTTTTTGGGAAGTGTGGATGCACCAGGTGTGAGTTCTATTTGTTTGTTTAGTGGAAGGACACGGTACTGGACGGTATGCCCTACCCTCGGTAGAAAGGGCGCGATCGGGTATAGAGGCGGAAGTAGGATGCTCGGCTCGATAGTGGAGGCTCGGTTCAGATCTGGAGACTTGGATCCAGGAGTCTCGTGTACCTGCACTCGGCCTAGGAACACCGGGGTTGGTCCCGGTGGCAGGCCCTCCGACGGTCTAGTTAGTTACTGAAGTATAGCAATAGTAACTAGGGTTTGAGAGGGAAAAGATTGATTACCTTTGAAGGTGGGAGAGGGCCTGGTATTTATAGGCATGCCAAACGGGTATGGATCCGTTTGGGCCGGGTCTGGACCTGTATGCCCGTGGGCCTGGTGGAGTAGAAGCCCATGGGGTTTAAGGCTGATCTGATGATCATGGGTGAGAGCTTTTTGAGGAGATCAGATGGCCTAGGATGTGCTAGGCCATTTTCCCCCTATGTCATTCATATACATCCAAACTATCCATGTTGATCCACCATCCACTAGTTAATTTAGACTAATTAGCTGTACATATTTAAACTAATTTAGATGTGTATATTAATGTGAACGATTCAGATCGTCTATACGAAGGTATGAAAGTCGAGTGCATATGAAGACCTGGTACACAACGGAAGGGGATTCACTATATATAACTAAGTAACACATCATAGTACCCAGTCATGCATCAGATCCTTTAATATTACAGAAGATTCAAATGTTGAGGTTCTTTTCTTATCGCATGACATGGGTAGAAAACACATGTTTAATGTATATGAGTGATGCTGTTTGTTTTTGGGGTGTGGGGGCAACATGTGTGAGTTCTTATAATTTGTGTAGCAGAAGATGTGCTACTGGCGTTGATCCGATCCTAGGCCGTAGGACCGGCTCGGGAGTAGCAGGAGAGAGGTGGAGGCCGGGTGCTCAGCTCGGTTCCAGTAACTTGGCTCGGATCTTTGAGGCTTGGCTCAGTCTTTTATACCAGCACACTGCCTAAAAACACCGGGAGAAGTTCCGGTGACAGACCCTTCGACGATCTAGTCAGTCACTGAGAAAGCAACAGTAGTTAGGGTTCAGGTGGAAAAAAGTTTATTACCTCTTGAAGGAAGGAAGGGGTCTGGTATTTATAGGCAGAGGCTAACGGGTCTCTGGCCCTAATGGGCCGGGTCGGACCCGTTAGCCAGTGGGCCTGAGCTGGCAGAAGCCCGTTGGACCCGTTTGACCTGATGATCACAAGGAAGCAAAATGTGAGGAAATATAATGGTCCAGACGGGGCCACGTCATCCACCCCATATCAGGAGCCCCCCACTCCTGGAGGGCTGCGTAAGTCAGTCGTGGAGGAGTAGTCTGTCACCGTAGGAAAAGTGGAGCGGTGTGTCTGGAGAGTATGATTTGTAGCTTCTAGGAGTGATAAGTGGGGTAGGACTAAGGAGATCCTCCAGAGAAAAAAGGCGTCGAGGGCCGAGGACCGATGGTCGGGAGCCGAACGTCGAGCGCCGAACCGAGCCTGTGAGAGCCAAGAATTTGGCTCGAAGCTTATGACTGGCGCTTCGAAGGTCGAGCATCTGTGGGCGAGCCTCCATGCTCGGATGCCGAGGCTCATGATCGAGCATCGAACCCCCCCCCACCCCGCTGGTTATTAAAGCTAGGGGGCGGCTCGAGGTCACCGCCGAGCATCGAGCCCCCCCCCCCCCCCGCTGGCTGTGAAAGGTAGAGGATGGCTCGAGGTCACCACTGAGCATCGAGCCCCCCAGCTTGCTATAAAAGCTAGGGGGTGGCTCGAGGTCACTGCCAAGCATCAAGCCCCCCAGCTTGCTGTAAAAGCTAGGGTGTGGCTCGAGGTCACTGCCTAGTGTCAAGCCACCCAACTTGCTGTAAAAGCTAGGGGGTGGCTCGAGGTCACTGCCTAGCGTTGAGCCACCCAGCTTGCTGTAAAAGCTAGGGGCTGGCTTGAGGTCACTGCCGAGCGTCGAGCCCCCCCCTGTGCTGGCTGTGAAAGCTAGAGGCTGGCCCGAGGTCACCGCCGAGCATCGAGCCCCCAGATTGCTGTAAAAGTAAGGGGTGGCTCGAGGTCACTCCCGAGCGTCGAACCCCCCAGCTTGCTGTAAAAGATAAGGGATGGCCCGAGGTCACTACCGAGTTTCGAGCTCCCTGACTTTGTAGAAAAGTTAGGGTGTGGTTCGAGGTCATTACCGAGTGCCTAGCCGATAAAGCTTGAGAAAGCTAGGGCATTGCTCGAGGTCAACACCGAGTGTCGAGCTCCCATACTTTGTAGAAAAGTTAGGGTGTGGCTCGAGGTCATTGCCGAGCGCCTAGCCGATAAAGCTTGAGAAAGCTAGGGCATTACTCGAGGTCAATGCCGAGTGTCGAGCTCTCATGCTTTGTAGAAAAGTTAAGGTGTGGCTCGAGGTCATTGCCGTGCACCTAGCCGATAAAGCTTGAGAAAGCTAAGGCATTGCTCGAGGTCAACGTCGAGTATCGAGCTCTCATGCTTTGTAGAAAAGTTAGGGTGTGGCTCGAGGTCATTGCCGAGCGCCTAGCCCATAAAGCTTGAGAAGTCTATGGCATTGCTCGAGGTCAATGCCGAGTGTCGAGCTCCCATGCTTTATAGAAAACTTAGGGTGTGGCTTGAGGACATTGCCGAGCGCCTAGCCGATAAAGCTTGAGAATGCGAGGGCATTGCTCGAGGTCAATGCCGAGTGTCGAGCTCCCATGCTTTGTAGAAAAGTTAGGGTGTGGCTCGAGGTCATTGCCGAGCACCTAGCCGATAAATTTTGAGAAAGCTAGAGCATTGCTCGAGGTTAATGCCGAGCGTCGAGCTCCCATGCTTCGTAGAAAAGTTAGGGTGTGGCTCGAGGTCATTGCCGAGCACCTAGCCGATAAAGCTTGAGAAAGCTAGGGCATTACTCGTGGTCAATACCGAGTGTCGAGTTTCCATGCTTTGTAGAAAAGTTAGGGTATGGCTCGAGGTCATTGCCGAGTGCCTAGCCCATAAAGCTTGAAAAAGTTTGGGCATTGCTCGAGGACAATGCCGAGTGTCGAGCTCCCATGCTTTGTAGAAAAATTAGGGTGTGGTGGAAGCACCGAAATTTACACAAAAATGAAAAGGAAAGGAAGAAAAATAAAAAAATTACACTTTTTTTACACAAAGGATGAGCACGTGGTGCCGATTACATGAGTTTCGGTTACAAAGAAGTTTCGTCCTCCCCTTCGAGGAACTTGATGAGGTGTTCCGCATTCCAGGGCCTCTTCACTATCCTGCCCCCCAGGTCTTCGAGCCGGTATGTGTTAGGGCGTACCATTTCGGAGACCTTATACGGATCCTCCCAATTAGGGACCAACTTTCTCTTTCTGCTGGGGTCGGATACTGCCAACTTTCTGGGTACGAGGACACCTAGCTTAATGTCGGTGGGGCGGACCTTCTTGTTATAAAATCTCTCGATCCGTTGTTGGTATATGCTTCTTCTGATGGCAGATTTTTTCCTGACCTCGTCGATTAGATCCAAGTTGGCTCTGAGGTCCGCTGAGTTTTTCTCTTCTTGAAGGCCATGATCCTGGGCGAAGGGAGCCCGATCTCTAGGGGGATAACCGCCTCTGTGCGGTAGGTTAGGTTGAACGGTGACTCGCCCGTGGGGATTCTCTTCGTCTTCTGGTGCGCCCAGAGTACGCTCGGCAACTCGTCGACCCACAGGCCCTTGGATGAATTATCCAACCGCCTTTTGAGGCTGTCAAGGATTTGACGGTTTGCGTTTTTGGTTTGGCTGTTTGACTGAGGGTGACATATTGATGAGAAGCGCTGCTGGATACCGATATCGTCGCAGAACTTCTAAAAGTTCTTACCTGCGAATTGGGTCCCATTGTCTGTGAGTACCTTCGGGATCCCGAACCGGCAGATGATGTGCTTTCAGAAAAATTGCTGAGTTTCGTGTTCTGTGATCGTGGCCAGAGGTTCTGCCTCGATCAATTTGGTGAATTAGGCGCTGGCCACCACGAGGAACTTTCTTTGGCTCGTCGCTTTTGGAAAAGGTCCGACCAAGTCATCCCCTACATAGCAAAGGGGTCGGACTGGCCAGGGAGTGGAGGTTGGCTTGTGGAAGCATTTTTACCGAGGAGAATCTTTGGCAAGGGCCGCACCTTTTTACGAGGTCTTGGGAATCTTGTAACATGGTCGGAGAGTAGTACCCGTGGGTGAGGGCTTTTCTGGCGAGCAACCTTCTCACCATATGACCCCCCCCCTCAATTCCATCATGCACATCCTTCATATCGTACTTGGCCTCATCGGGGGCCAAGCAACGAAGGTAGGATCTGCCATCCGCCGTCGTGTAGACCACTTGAAGAGTGTCTCATTGATTATGATGAACCTTTCTGAACGAACCCTAGTCCTTCTAGCCTCGGCCTAATCCTAAGGAAGCTCGTCCTCGGCCAGAAACTTTCGGATGGGAGTCATCTAGTTGTCCGGCTGAGGTTCGGCGGCGAGGCAGAGGACTTCGGGGATGTTGATGCTATGCATGAGGAGAACTTCGATCAAAAGTGTGCAGTCGAGTTCTTCGAAGGACGATGAGGCGAGTTTTGACAAGGAGTCAGCTTGGGCATTTTGCTCCCAAGGGATTCGTTCCACTGAGGAGTAATCGAATGACGTCAAGAGCTGCTGGACTACCGCCAAGTATCGGATCATTCAAGCGTCACGAGCCTCGTACTCCCCGGTGATCTGGTTGACCACGAGCGGGGAGTCTCTAAAGGTCCTGATTTTTCTGGCCCCCGCCTTGTGGGCCAGGGTAAGCCCAGCGATCATCGTCTTATATTCTGCTTCGTTGTTCGAAGCTGGAAAGTTCAGGCGGAGAGAATACTGGAGAATAAAGTTGTCGGGACTTTTGAGGATGACACCCGTGCCGCTTCCCACTTTGCACGACGAGCCATCGACGTAAACTTCCCAGATCGGATCTGGCTCTTGAACGTTGGATGTCTCGGAGATAGTGAACTCTGTGATGAATTTGGTGAGGGTTTGCCCCTTGATGGCTGTCTTGGGCAGGTAGCTGATATCGTACTAGCTCAGATCGATCGAACACTTGACTAAGCGGCCAGAACTTTCAGGCTTGTGGAGGATGGCATTGAGGGGCTGATCCGTAAGGACTTGAATAGAGTGGGCCTGGAAGTAAGGACGGAGCTTTCGCGCAGCCATTACTAGGGTGTATGCCACCTTTTCCATCTTTGCGTATCTTATCTCGGCCGAAAGCAAGACTTTGCTCACATAGTCGACAGGCTTCTGAACACCGTCTTCTTCCTGGACGAGCACGGCACTGAGTGCATTTTTTAAGGCTGAGAGGTACAGAAAGAGGGGTTCGCCCAGTTCGGGTTTGCTCAGGAGTGGGGGGTTGGCGAGGTAGGACTTCAACTAGTCGAACGCCTATTACTGGGGGTCGCCCCATTCGAAGCCTTTCGCTCCCCGCAGGGCCTTGAAGAAGGGGAGGGACTTCTCTCCAGACTTGGAGAGGAATCGGTCTACGGCCGCCAGTCTTCCCGTGAGCCGTTAAACCTCCTTAACGTTTCTAGGATGGGCCATGTCGATTATGGCCTGGATCTTCTCGAGATTTTTCTCTATGCCGTGCTGGCTAATGACGAACCCGAGAAATTTCCCCGAGGAGATGCCAGAGGCACACTTAGCGAGATTGAGCCTCATGTTGTGGGACCGAAGGATGCCAAAGGCTTCCTCAAGGTTGGCGACATGGTCCTGCCCTCGTCGGCTCTTGATAAGCATGTCTTGGACGTATACCTCCATGTTACGACTGATCTAATCTTTGAAAACTCGGTTGACAAGTCTCTGGTCGATGCCTTCGCAGTTCTTGAGCCCGAAGGGCATGACCGGTAATAGTAGAGACACTGGTCGGTAATGAAGGATGTTTTGGAAATGTCCGAAGGGAACATCCAGATCTGATTATAGCCTGAAAAGGCATCCATGAAGGTCAGGAGCTCGTGACCTGATGTTGCGTCAATCAGAGCGTCGAAGCTCGGGAGGGAGAAAGGATCTTTGGGGCACGCCCTGTTGAGATTCGTGAAGTCTAAGCAGATCTTCCAGCTCCTGCTAGCCTTCTTGACCATCACGACATTAGCCAGCCACTCAGGGTAGCTGATCTCTTGAATGAACTGGGCAGACAACAGCTTGTCCACCTCCACTTTTACTACTTGTTGCCACTCCGGGGTGAACTTGTGCCGCTTCTGATGGATCAGTTTGGAGCCCGGGGTAACGCTCAGCGTGTGCATGATTAGGTCTTCAGAAATCCTGGGCATGTCGGATGGGGTCCAAGCGAATAGGTCGGTGGACGCAATCAATTAGACCTGGCTTCAAGTCGGGGGAAAGGGTGCAGCTCACACGGAACCACTTAGAATTGTCTTCTGCCTCGAATGAAACCTCCTCCAATTCGTCTACAGGTTCCGACTCGGGCTGGCCTCTTTCAGGAGGAAGCTTGACTGCATCAAGGGGGGAACACCCCGCCTCCAACTGCGGTCATGTATCACGAACGTGCAGACTCCTAATTCTTTATGACAACGCCGACCCCGAGGTCAGTGGGGAATTTCAACTTCAAGTTGTACGCCAAGGGGACGGCCTGAAACGAGCAGAGGTCGGGTCGACCGAGGGTGGCGTTGTATGCTGCCTTGACATTGACCACCATGAAGTCCATTGATTCGGTCCGTATGACGGGGGTCGTTCCGGCTGTTACATCCAGCGTCACGATCTCTTCAATTTAGCTTATCTCGGGGAAGCTTGAGGTTCTCAAATGCTTCCAAGAAGAGGATATTGACAGAGCTTCCGTTGCCCAAGAGAATTCGGTGGACTTCGAAGTTTGCCATGACGAGGCTGATGACGAGGGTGTCGCAGTGAAGGAGCCGATTCCTTCCAGGTTTTCTCCAGAGAAAGAGACCGGCCACTGCTGAATCTGGGGGGAGGTATGGTCTCGAACAGAGTTAATCTTTCGGACGAAGGCCTTACAGGAAGTATTGGATTCTCCTCCCATGGGTCCACCGTGGATGCAGTGTAGGATGGCCTGCCCTCCGGTTTCCTCGGGCTCGGGGCCCCGCTCGGGTCGCCAGTTGATCGTTCAAGGGGGAGGCAAAGGCCTCAGATTCCTTGGATCCCTCCGATTTCTTGGGTTATCCCGGGTGAACTTCCTCAGGTATCCTCGCTGGATGAGGGCCTCGATCTCGTCTTTGAGGGCCCGAAAGTTGTCCGTCTCGTGCCCATTGTCTCGGTGGAAGCGGTAGTAGAACCTCTGGTCCTGCTTCTTGTTGTTGCTCGGTCGGGGAGGGAGTCGGACAATCCCTTTATCCTCGATATCCATCAGGATTGCCGACACGTTTTGGGTCAGCGGGGTATACCTCTCAAATTGGGGGACCGAAGAATTCTCTTGAGAGTGGCTGCCTCTTTTGTGACTTTCTTGATGGCACGACGTCGTCTGCCTTCCGCTTTCCCTTGGCAGTGGCATCTTTGGTGTCCTCAGGGTTTAGGTCCTCTTCTGCTCGAATGTAATTCTCGACCCTGTTGAGCACGTCGGGGAAGTCGACGGGTGGTTTTTTGGCCAAGGAAGCCTTACGCTGACCGTGCCGAATGTTGTGTCGGAAAGCTGCTGAGGCGACGCCCACGTCGAGGGAGGAGACTGACCTCGCCTCGGCAGTGAACCTCCGAACGAACTCGCAGAGTGACTCCCCTTCCTTCTGTCTGAGGTCCAGATGGGACGCGCTCGTCTTCTCGACCTTTCTTCTGGTCACGAAGTGGGCTAGAAAGTTCTCTTCCAACTGGCCGAACGAGAAGACTGGGCCGAGGGTGAGTTCGAGAACCATTCCTGTGTAGGACCGCAAAGGGTGGCAGGAAAAGCACGGCATAAGAGGGGGTCTGAAGCGCTGTGAATCATCATAAGGGTTTTGAACCCCCTCCATGTGATCAGCGGGACCACCCTCGCCGTTGTATGTCTCGAATTGGGGAGGCCTGAAATTTCTAGGGATTTCGGCTTCCAAGATTTGAGTGGAAAATGGGAGTCAGGTCGGCCTATAACCATGGCCTGCATCGACCCACCCTCACCGAGATGGGCGAGGCGGTTCTCCATCTCTCGGAGGCATCGAAGGACGATGTCTTCTTGTTCAAGCAGGCGGGTCGATCCGTGGGATTCGCCGCCCCGAGCTTCTGGCTGAGGGATGGAGTCGTTGCGCGCCTCTGTAGCGCCCCGAATTTCCAATATGATATCTCAGAAATACGTGACATAATTCCCAGCATCAACCACAATTGTAATAGTAAACATAGACAAAACACAAATAAATTTTTTTAACTTTTGTTACATTAATTCTTTACAAAGCACAGCGGAAAACAAATACCTTGAGTTACAAATTCTTTCTTTTACACACATTCTTTTACAATTTACATAAGCCAAAACAACAATCTATCTTATGCATCCAAATCCCAAGCTATAGGTACCTATCTGTAAAATATGAGATTAGAGATAACCCTAACCCCCATAATTATAGGGGTGAGCCATAATGGTGTGAGTGACATAAAAATAAATGCAACATAAATAAAACATAAGGCATATAGTCATAAACAACATGTATCAATAGTAAGAAATAAATGAAATACGAAATAACAATAAATAAAACATGAAAACATAAAGTGAAACTAGACTAAGTGTCAAGTGTAGAAAAACAAGAAACAACGTGCATAAAACCAAGTCAAGGAAACACCCATGCTATATTTTGACTTTCTAATGCATACTTGTCAGATTCTATACATCCCACTCTACATAGGTCTAGTGCAAGCCCTTATCGTTCTCCACTTGATAGGGTTAAATCCTCCGTTATGCATCTAATCCTACTACGATGACTACTATGAGATCTAGATAAACTGTGAGTATTAGCCAATGCCTCGATAATTCCGGAGGTCAATCTCTATCCACAGATAATTTCGGAGATTATTTCACTCACACCTGGGAATCTTCGAGAATACCCCACACCGCAAGCTATGGCGCCTCATCACACGAATACCCCATGAGTGTCACCTCGACCCCGATAATTCCGGAGATCAATCCCATGCCGCAGATAATTCTGGGGACTATTTCAATCATACCTCGATAATTCCGAAGATTATCTCACACCACAGGCCATACTAAGGTCCATAACCTATGTTCTCATTTCATCATATCACCATCCAGTACTTGTCCTTATCTTGTTAAGTTAATTAATGATTTATTAGGTTTCGAATCTCTTAGAGTTGGGGTACCCTACTGGGCTTAACTCAACTGAACAACAACCAAAATCTCAACTGCCGGTAGCTAAGGCCTCACTCAATCTCTAAAGACTCATAACTCAATCATCAATACCAAAACTTTCAATAAAACCCACAAATCCATCATCAAAACGATTATATGAAGAAAAACTTCTTAAATCAGCAGATATCCGAATCTATATAATGTACTTATAAAATTCCAGAATTCAAATAAAATATTAAATCCATTAAATAACAGAAAACCATATTTTAAAGTCGTAGAATATCACGAAACATCAATTCCCTTGAAAACTATGAATATCTCTCTTTATAAAGTCATAGGAATGTAATTTAAATTCCATTATAAACAAAATATAACTTTCTGTAAAATACTGAAATCTGTAGTAAAACATCATCTAAAATAGTAGAGCAATAATCCATCATATCGAGGAAATAACCATTTAAAAGAAACGAAAAAAATTCAACAAACCAGCCAAAAGCAATTGACGGTCGACCGCTCAAACAGAGCAGTCGACTGTTAACTGGGAAATTCTCAAAATAGAAACATGACGGTCGATCGTGCGGTCGACCGTGACCTGCTATACAACCAGGTTGTTTTTTGGTGCATGTTTTGACTGATACTCAATTAAATCTTTGAAAAATCAAAATTAAACTTCTTGAGATGATCAAACATATCTTTTATAACATATAGAAGTTATTAAAACACATCAAAACATATCAAGATCTCAAAAGAGTAATTTTTCACAAAAATTCTTCAAAACCAGCAACTTATATATATATATATATATATATATATATATATATATATATATATATATATAGGAAAAGCTTCGGTTGAGCACTACTCTAGTGCTCACCTCGTGAACACTAGGCCTTCGGGCGTTCATATCGAAAATCCGAACTGTTCACATTGATCTACACATCTAAATTAGTCTAAATATGTAAAATCAAATCATTTGAAATTCATTTGCCCATTCATTGAAGTGTTACAAAATTGTATGGCTGAAAATCACTGTTTTTATAGTCACATGATGGATGGGCAAATGAATTTCAAATGATTTGATTTTACATATTTAGACTAATTTAGATGTGTAGATCAATGTGAACGGTTCGGATTTTCGATATGAACGCCCGAAGGCCTAGTGTTCACGCGGTGAGCACTAGAGTAGTGCTCAACCGAAGCTTTCCCATATATATATATATATATATATATATATATATATATATTCCTACACGAGTTTAAGCATCAGTTTTAGCATTAAATTCACCAAATATGAATAGTATAATGTTCAAAACCATCTCAGTATCAAAACAATTGAAATCCAATCAAAACCCCGTCAAAATTCACAAAATCTTCAAAGAACAGTATACATGAATGTGAATGTGTATATATGTGTTTATGTAACTGTGGGTGTGTATACATCAGTTAAAAACATCAATAAAACATCTTATATAAGAGGCATATTGTTTAACCCAATCTCAATATCCAAACAAATCAAGTTCAATTCGAAAACTTCACAAAAAAATCACCAAACCAATTTCGGCCTGCACACAAATAGACCCCCCTTTTAATACTTCAAAACTTGATCTTTTTGATCCAATAAACCTTCTACAACTTGTAATACACACCCCAACTGATTACACTAGCTTACTCATGAACATATGCACTCACAACATGCAAATATTCAAGTTTTATCCATCGAAATATCAAGAACAGAACAACATATGCATACACACAGTAAAGTTCATCTTTAATCAGTTTTTGTTTACTTTCATGCAATAACATCATACAACTCAATATATATGCTCAAATCAGGAACAACATGATTGAAAACATCCTACTCATGATTTCTATTAGGTTCTTTAACAATCTCAAGTTATCAAATTAGGGTTTTAATCATCAATAGTATAGTTTCATGAAAAGATTCAATTTTTAGTTCATCCATCTATCAAAAATTCATTATATTTTCATACCATCATGTAACAAGCTTTCTAATAGATAAATCATCACATACAACATGCTTAGAACAATAAGAAAATAAACATATTTCACTCACCTTATTGAAGAATCAACCGAAGATAATAAAGAAATAAGAAAATCCATTTTTTCGCATGAAAACCAAGACCCTCGCTTTAAAACTCCAAGAAAATAATAATAAAGAAATTCCTTTGTGTTGTGCAGCAAAGAGACGGCTGCACCTCACCTGTAATATGCCAGAATTTTGGTATCTAGGGTTTTTAAATAGATTTGCAAAATACCTCTTTTAAATATATATTTACATATATAAATCCTTATACTTGGAAATTAAATAAAACCATCTTAATTGATATTTAAAAACAAGATAAACCACTCTATTATCATCCGGCACTGTTTTGAAAACCCCAAAAACGAAATTGCACTTTTGCCCTCTATGTGGTAATTTTGCAAAAAGGCCCTTCTTTATCAAAACGTGCAAAATAAACCAAATTTATTGAAACAAAAAGTAAGCTTTTTACCTCTGTGTTGACTTGGCATCATGCCCAACCCAAAAATCCAAAAATCTGGAGTTTTCACTCTAAGTGGTAATTTTTCACAAAAATTCCTCATTTGTAATATTTGCAAATAGGTCAAATAATTATCAGAAAAATCCAAAAATTCACAAATAATATCTAATAATAAATAATGAGTTTCTCCAAAATAATTTCTGACTTTGAACTTTCCATGAAAATATTTGCATGTGTTTTGCACGTGTAAAAAGGTAAATTTCGTAAAAATGTTTATTAAATCCCCAAAAATCGTTTTAATCCATTTATTAATCTTAAAAGCATTATTTAAAAATCTGGGATATTACATCACTCCCTCCTTAGAATAATTCTGTCCTCAGAACTACTACTAATAGGGTCCAAACAAAATAGGAAAAAGGAATTGAAATCTCATAAATGGGAATATAGTTTAAGAAATACCATTACACAAGAGAATGCAATCTAGCAAAAGAAACACAACTCAACTCAAAGAGTATAATCATACAAAAGAATACAATCATACAAAAAGCTCAGAAAAATCCTTCTGCATGCGATCCTCCGGCTCCCAAGTAGCCTCCTCAAACTGCTGGTTCCTCCACAACACCTTGACCATATGTATCACCTTGCTCCTCAAAACCTTCTCCCTACGATCAACAATCTCTACAGGCTGCTCCTTGTAACTCAAGTTCACCTGCAGACCTTCAGGCACTTCCTCCAACTGATGACTCTGATCCGATACATACTTCCTCAACAACAACACATGGAACACATTATGCACCTGTGCCAACTCCTCCGGAAGCTCTAATCTATATGTCGTTTTACCAATCCGGCCCAAAATTCTGTATGACCCAATATACCTTGGCGCCAACTTGCCTCCCTTACCAAACCTGATCACTCCTTTAGTCGGGGATACCTTGAGGAAAACTGCATCCCCAACCTCAAAATTCAAGTCCCTTCTTCGAGTGTCTGCATAACTCTTCTGCCGACTATGAGCCTTGACCAACCACTTGCGAATCAACTCAATCTTCTCCGATGTTTGTTGCACAATCTCGGGCCCAAACATCTGCCTCTCGCCAGCCTCATACTGACAAACAGGTGTCCTGCACATCCTCCAGTACAGAGCTTCATATGGAGCCATCCCGATACTCGCATGGTAACTGTTGTTAGAAGCAAACTCAACCAATACCAAGTACCTCTCCCATCTACCACTGAAATCAATAACACAAGCCCTCATCATATCTTCCAATACCCGATTCACCCTTTCAGTCTGACCATCAGTCTGAGGAAAAAAAACAGTACTGAAATCAGTTCTGGTACCCAAAGCTGCTTGCAGACTCTTCCAAAACCTCGAAGTGAACCTCGCATCCCTATCGGACACAATCGACGCGGGAACTCCATGAAGCCTCATAACCTCATCAATGTAAAGCTTTGCAAATTTCTCCAACGACCAAGTAATCTTCATAGACAGAAAGTGAGCTGACTTGGTCAAATGGTCAACAATAACTCAAATCGAGTCATTACCCTTTGCACCCCTTGGAAAACCTGTGATGAAATCTATGCTGATATTCTCCCACTTCCATTCTAGAATGGGCAAAGGATGCAACAAACCTCCAGGTTTCTGATTTTCTGCTTTAATATGCTGACAAGTCAGACACCTTGCCACAAAATCTGCCACATCCCTCTTCATACCAGACCACCAAAAGTGATGTTTGATGTCCTTGTACATCTTTTGTGCCTCCAGGATGTACTGACAAAAAAGTACTGTGTGTCTCCTGCAAGATACTCTCCTTCAAATCTGCATTCTCCGGAACACACAACCTCTCACCCATCCATAGAACTCCATCTTGGACATGGAACTCTGACAACTTGCCATCAGAAACCTGCTGCAACATCTTCTGAATCTGTGCATCTAATTTCTGACCTTCCACAATCTTCTCTCTCAAAGAAGGCTGCAGTCTCAACTGAGCCAAAGACGCTCCCAGAACCTGTAGTACCACCTCGATACTTGCCTGATCAATCTCTTCTACCAACTCACTCTGAGTAGTGATCAAGCTCGACAAACTGCTCTTCTGACTAAGCCCATCAGCCACCACATTTGTCTTGCCCGGCTGATACTTCATCTCAGAACGAATGTCTTCCGACACTTCCAACCACCTTCTCTACCAAATATTTAGATCCTTCTACTGATAATTGTATTTCAGGCTCTTGTGGTCGGTATACATATTGACCTTCTCACCATATATAATGCCTCCACTACTTCAAGACAAAGATAATAGCTGCTAACTCCAAATTATGCTTCGAATAATTCTTCTTATGAGGGCGCAACTGCCTCGAACCATAGGCAATGACCTTGTCTTCCTACATCAAGACACACCCCAAACCTCTGAGAGATGCATCACTGAAGATATCATAATCCTTCCCAGTTTGTGGCAAAGCCAAGATAGGCACAGTCATCAAGCTCTTCTTTAGCTCAAGGAAACTCGCTTCACACTTATCAGTCCATGTGAATGCCATATTCTTCCGAGTTAACCCTGTCAAAGGAACTACAATCTGTGCATAGCCCTGAATGAATCTCCTGTAGTACCCAGCCAAACCCAAGAAACTCCTGACTTCCCTCACTGATATTGGTATGGGCCAATCCTTCACTGCTTCAACCTTCTGAGAAGCAGTGACCACTCCTCAAGGAAAGCTACTTCAAACTTCCAAAACTCACACTTCGACAGCTTGGCATACAAGTTATGCTCCTGCATCTTCTGTAACACCTCTGTCAAGTGCAAATAATGCTCTTCCTCTGACTTCAAATACAATAAAATATCATCAATGAAAACCACAATGAAAGAATCAATAAATGGCTGCAATATCTGATTCATCATATCCATGAATACTGCCGGTGCATTCGTCACTCCGAATGGCATTACCAAAAACTCGTAGAGTCCATGACAAGTCCTGAAAACTGTTTTACTCACATATTCTTCTTTGAATCGAACTTGATGATATCCTGACCTCAAATCAATCTTCGAAAACACAGCTGCTCCCCGAAGCCTATCGAACAGATCATCAATTCGTGGAAGCAGATACTTGTTCTGAATGGTTACCCTATTCAACTCCCGATAGTTAATGCACATCCTCATTGACCTGTTCTTCTTCTTGACCTACAACACTGGTGCACCCCACAGTGAAGAACTCAGCCTGATAAAACCCTTGCTCAGCAATTCCTCAATTTGCTTCTTAACTTCATCCTGCTCTACAGGTGCCATCCTGTACAAAGCCTTAGAAATCGGAGCACTCCCCGGCTGAACATTAATGCAAAACTCCACATCTCGCTGCAGCGAAAATCCTGATAAATCTTCCAAGAATACTGTAGGAAAATTCCTGACAACTGGAATGCTTCTGACTTCATCTGGAATCATCAACTTAGATACCACTGTGCCACCTTCGGGTCCTACATCTTCCCTCGAAAAGTCATTGCGGGACCACCTGGTGCCTTCACCAACACTTCTTTCTTCTTGCATTCAATTGTGGCATCATATATTGCCATCCAATCAATGCCCACAATCACATCCACACCTAGAACTTGTAGCTCAATAAGATCAATGCCGAATAATCTCCCACAATTCTCGATATCACAGCCCTCGTAATATAGATCAGCAATCAATTCTTCTCCTGACGGCGTTGCCACCGATAAGACTCTGCTTGGAAACAACTTAGGTTCCACACCTAAGACTTTTGTAAAATTGGGCGATACAAATGTATGCGAAGAACCAGTATCAAATAAAATTTTTGCTTTTATTCCATTAACCAAAACAATTCCTGTTATATGAAGAATGATACTTAAATCTCCAATTTATTCTCAAACAAAGTTTTACTTAATACATTGAATAAATAAAAATTCAAAATTCTTGCATACCCTAGATCACATCCTCTGAGTTACCCGCATCCTCCTCAGTCAATGCAAACACTCGCAATTGCCTTTGAAATTTGCCTCCGCCTGAACCCTCCTTCTTCAATTGTGGACAGAAAAGCTTAGTATGCCTCACTTGCCTACACTAAAAACAAGTCTGCTTTGCTAGTTTAGGACATGCTGACTTGAAGTGACCTGCCTCCTTACAGTAGTAACAAGCCACCTCCTGAGTTGCAGGTGCCCTCTGCTCTGGCCTACTGAACTTGCCCTACTTCACTGGGAACTTCTTCCCACTCTGACCAGCTGCGGGCCTCTTGTTCCTATTCCAGGTCTCTTGCTTCTTTTGAAACTGGTCCATATCCTCTTCTGTCATCGCTGCTCTCCTGACCAGCTTATCAAACCTCCTTATGCCCAAAGGAATCATCCTCGAACTCAAATTTGGCCTCAAGACCTGCTCGAATTTCTTGGCCTTCTTCGCTTCATCAACAATCAGCTCCGGTGCATACCTTGACAGCTGAGCAAACTTAGACTCGTATTCACGCACTATTATGTTGCCTTGCAGCAGATTCAAGAATTTCATTGCCTTCTTCTCCTGAATATCTAGAGGAAAGAAACGATCCCTGAATTCAACCATAAAAGCTTCCCAAGTCACTTGCTGATCTCCAAAGGTCCTCTTCACTGACTGCCACCAGACGTCAGCATCATTCTCTAACTACATAGTAGTCAATTTCACCTTATTGACTGCTGGGATTTACAAGACTTTGAAGACCATCTCCATCTGTCTAATCCAATTATCAGCCTCATTTGGATGAGACTGCCCCTCAAAAACAGGCGGCTTCATCCGCTTGAAGGACTCAACCTGCTTGATAGGATAAGCATTAACAAATATTGGTCCAGGCCCCTGATTCTAATTTTGATTCTGTGCCATATTAGCTGCCATGAATGCATTCAATGTCTGATACACCCTGGCAATCTCAGTTTCAAGATCAATTCCAGCCCCATGGGAACTTCCAGCCCCATCACCATTACCACCATTTCTGGTCCTGGGTCCTGCCATTATACTGAATACTGCAAAATGAGGATAAAGTTAGAGCATCACAACACAATTCATATTCACATCAATACCTTATGGAAAAACCTTAATCATACCCCAAACCAAAACATCATGTTCTAACTCTATGTGATACTCACACTCTAATGTCCACACCTAGATACTCACGCTCTAATGTCCACTCCTAAGTTTATTTTTATACCATATTTATTATTACTATAGAAGCATACTCTAATACCAATCTCTGTAGCGCCCCAAGTTTCCAATATGATATCTCAGAAATACGTGGCACAATTCCCAGTATCAACCTCAATTGTAATAGTAAATATAACCAAAACACAGATAAATTTTTTAACTTTTATTACATTAATTCTTTACAAAGCACAGCGGAAAACAAATACCTTGAGTTACAAATTCTTTCTTTTACAACACATTTTTTACAATTTACATAAGCCATAACATCAATCTATCTTATGCATCCAAATCCCAAGCCAAAGGTACCTACCTGTAAAACATGGGGCTAGAGATAACCCTAATATCCAAAACTACAGGGGTCAGCCATAACAGTGTGAATGACATAAAAATAAATGCAACATAAATAAAACATAAGGCATAAAGTCATAAACAACATGTATCAACAGTAAGAAAGAAATGAAATAAGAAATAATAATAAATAAAATATGAACACATCAAGTGAAACTAGACTAAGTGTCAAGTGAAGAAAAGCAGGAAACAACGTGCATAAAACCAAGTCAAAAAAACACCCATGCTATATGTTGACTCTCTAATGCATACTTGTCGGATTCTATGCATCCCACTCCACATAGGTTCGGTGCAAGCTCTTATCGTTCTCCACTTGATAGGGTTAAATCCCACGTTATGCAACTAATCCTACTACGATGACTACTATGAGATCTAGATAACTATGAGTATTAGCCCATGCCTCGATAATTCCGGAGGTCAATCTCTATCCATAGATAATTCCGAAAACTATTTCACTCACACATGGGAATCTTCAAGAATACCACACACCGTAAGCTATGGCGCCTCATCACACGAATACCCCATTAGTGTCGCCTCGACCCCGATAATTCCGGAGATCAATCCCACACCACAGGTAATTCTGGAGATTATTTCACTCATACCTCGATAAAAATCCGAATCTATATAATGTACTTGTGAGATCCCGTATTTCTAGAGAGTATATATACTAGTATATAGTATAGTAGATATACTAGTATATATATAATAAGTAGAAAGAAGAAAGAAGAAAGAGTGAGTGTTGATGGTGACGTGGAAGCAAAGAAGGAAAGAAAAAGAAAGTGGAAAGGTATTAATTAGTGTGGCCTATAGATGATCCTATGGAAATTGATGGTGTGATGGGCCTATGAGATTTCCTATGGGGCTTAAGGAAGTGATTAAATGAATGAAGAAATGAAAGATGGAATGTGTGGTGTGTTTGACCGGTTGACCTTGGGGATTTAAATCCCATATCGGCCATAAGAAGGGAAGAAAAGAGAGATATATAGGAAAAAGCCAATGAGAAAGGTACCAATCGTCCGGACACCCTTTTGAGGCAGCCTGTGGTGGGCGTGGCTAGAATTCAGTTAATTGTGTGCGTACGAGTTGAGTGCGGGGCGTTACAGATGGTATCAGAGCCAACTTTCGACATCGAATGTAGGACTTGTATATAGGAAGTGCGTGGGACGCAATATATATATATATGAGATGCGTAAGACCCTGGGAGGGCAGCGATTAGGAGACAAGTCTACATTCGACTAGAAAGAAGATCCTGTGCTAGATTGCACGTCCCGTATTCAGCGAGGACCCTGAATTCTTAAGAGGGGGTGAATGTGAGATCCTGTATTTCTAGAGAGTATATATACTAGTATATAGTATAGTAGATATACTAGTATATATATAATAAGTAGAAAGAAGAAAGAAGAAAGAGTGAGTGTTGATGGTGACGTGGAAGCAAAGAAGGAAAGAAAAAGAAAGTGGAAAGGTATTGTTGCCGCTAAATTTGGTGTGGGGGCCAACAGATAGAATTTGTGGGTTCGTGGAAAAATCTGAATAGCGAATCCAAGCCTGTTCGTCGGAGTTGGGCTGCTGACTCCCGCCGTTCACCTGCAAGGAAGTGCGGTACACCGGGGTTGATCCCGGCGATGCACCCTCCGACGCTCTTGTCAGTAACCAGTGATATGATTAAGAAAGAGCTTTAATTGGGAAAAGAGTGATTACCTTGTAACAGTGGTAGGTCGGAGGTATTTATAGTCGCCATGGGAACTTGATTAGGGACCTGATTTCCTGTGATACCGTTAGGAGTAAAATCCTCATAATTGGTTTAGGAAACTGATCCTTGATTCCCGGTGAGAGGATAACTGCAAATCAGACCCGTTGATTTAGTCAAATCAGAGACCCTGATTTCCTCTTGCTGGTCTGGGTTTGTCTTGGGTCGGGACCCGTATCCAGCTGGAGTGGATCCATTTCGTGGGTTATTGGATCTGTGAAGGGGAGATCCAGTGCCCGCTTCGGGCCCATCTATATGCGAAATTACCGTTTTACCCCTGAGCTTCAAGATTCGTGCCCAATCTGGACGGTTCCGATTTAACCCCATTTTTAGCCATATCAAGACCGAATTCAAGATTCCACGAGATCTTTACACTTCACTTGGTACAATTTTACAAGGAAATTAAAACCTTCTAACATACATCAAAGTTCTTTACATTTTGTTTACACAGCAGAAGAATAAAAGAAATACAACATTGAAAATAAAATACAATTTATACAACTTTATCAAAGTAAGTCATCAACTCCATCATAACATCTTTACTTCTTCATAAAAAGGTCCATTACCTGCATATTAAACTGTGGGCACGTCAGTTACTTACAACTAACGAAAATGTTATACGCGGCCATCCTCTCTATGCTGTACATATAATGATCTCAGTATTTTAACAAATCACAAGCTTGAATGCAAAAAAAGAGTTATATGTGACTACGCTAAACATGTAAGTGTATTCCATGTCTTAAAGCCTAATGCAGACATTTTATACTATGATGACACTAATGCATACTTATTCGGATTCTATGCATCCCAAACTATATAGGTCCGAGGACAAGCACCTACGTACTCCACAATAAAGGGTTCGACTCTCGCCATGAAAATTACCCAGTAATAAGACAAGGTTTAGATCATTCCACGAATACGGATCCCAGTCCTGGAATCCACCGCCCGACTGTTATAACAGATCCCTCATCGTGCAAATCATCCCGCAAGTGCCCCTCTAGTCCCGGTATACGTATATACATTGGAGAACGGTAAACAATCCGCTCGACTATTCATGATTCCGGAATCCACTATCCGATCAATCATCATAATCCCAGATTTAAAAATAAAAGCCCGTCTCCCACAAAGCAACCACAGTCCCGAAATCCACCGCCCGACTGGGTCTATAGTCCCGGAATCCACCGCCCGACTATATAAAGTGCCCCACTTACGTTTGCCCAAGTTTTACTACATCTTCACTTATATGCCTAGTTCTTAAGTTCAAGACATGAATAAATTATCATACCTAGAGTTAGTATTACCCCCTACCGGACTTAATCACAATTACCGAGATAGCTCCACGGCCATATCTCCAAAATAACTCAATTCTTTTATCTCAACAATGCCGATACCCAAGGTCTTACTAAACTCTAAATCACAACCTTTTCATGTATAAGAAACCATGAGTATTCATATTCTTCATCATATCTCAAACTTAACTATTCTCAACTTCAATTCATCTCACAACTTAATCAATGTCTCATTCATGACTCATTTATTCATAATCAATAATTCTTTTCATGATCTAATCTCAATAGCAATTTAAACTCAGGAACATAACTTCACTATATCAAGCATTTCTTAAACAAAATAAAATGTGTGATTTCTTCAAGGGAAATCAATTCATCCAACTCATTATTTTATTCTCCTTCAAAAATAAAGATGTCATGCTCTTTAATAATTTTATAGTTATCAATCTCTTTCTATCTCAAATCCTCTTTTAAACTTCTCAAAACATGCTTGAAAATCTCAGAAACTATTTTTTAATAAAGTCTCTACCGTGTTATATGAACACTATAATTTTCCAAATTTTTAAAGGAACTAGAACTCAACAAAACACTTTAAAAATCCAAAGAAAAAATAAAAGACAGCTTCAGGGTTCGAACCCGTGAACAAACAGCCAGCGCCCAAGGCCACACCCGAAAGCCACTAAGTCCATATGGACTTGGTGTTCAGAATCCACCCCGAAATGCTCATATACTCAGTCTTGGGCCTTGAATTAATTTAAAACAAAACAGAAAATACTTTGGGCATAACAGGATTCCAACCCAAGCCGAACAAGGAGACAGCGCAACGCCAGACCACAGGGCCATATACGTTCAACAATATTAAGTCACCTCGATAGCTTTTGTTCCAACTCTCTGTTATCCCATTATTTCATAAAAACTTGATTCTCCATTTTGATGTAATCTTTTATTATAGTGAAATTAGTTCATATAAACTGAGTTTACTCTCTAATAGTAACTCAAAGATTTATAATTCATATTTTAGAAAATAATTCTAACTTATAAATTATTTCTTTCTATTGAATTTGTATCACTTCAATTTAATCAAAGATGGTGCATTGTAAATTCTTATAATATCCAAACGAGTTCAAAGATATTAAACTTCTCTTCACAAAAATTCATTTGTTTTTCCCAAGAGGAAAGTCTCAACACTAGTTCACACAATCAATTTTTCTACCTTCATGTATACTAGTTCATGTCAACATAATCAATCATTTCTTTTCTCATTACTAACTAACATGATATTAATTAATTTACCAAATACAACATATTTCACTACTATTTACATTACAACCAATAGTATGGAGTTATTCAATTTTATCACATCAAAACTACTCATTTTATCATTATTAGCATGCAACTTCTACATTTAGAAAGTAAGAGAATACTCACTTCATATCAAATTGATCTATATTAATATTATCATATTCTAGCATGATCAACCTATAAATTAGAAAATATAGAGATCACCCACCTCTTGTGAAGATTGAACAAAAGGTGGAAGCACTCCTAGCTCCTAGCAATTTCTTCTCCTCCTAGCAAGACTCCTCTAAGCACAAGAACACTCTACTCTCTTTCTTTTTCTTTCTCTTGTATAGTTTACTTTTGGTGTTAAGAGAGAAGGAGAATTTGGTGCTATTTATAGGACAATGTTAGGGTTTAAAATTAACTCTTCATTTAAATTCTCTACCCCTTCATTTTCTTAACTCATCCCTCAAACTCTCCAAATACTCTAACTCCCAAACTCCCAACCTTTCCTCTCCCCATCTTCAAGAACCTAACACCCACCTCTACACATCCCCTAACCGGCCACTTACTACCATGGTGACACGTCGCCATCTCACAAACAGAGCACTCAACGTGTTGTGCTTCCAAACCGGTGGGCCCCTTATACAATTCATTTCACATACTTACCATACTTCACTTTATTATTCACATCCTGAACATATATAATATCATCTACACACACACACACACACACACACACACACACACACATATATATATATATATTATACTATACATTATATACCACTATTTATTTTGAAACTACGAGGTGTTACACACACTCCGAAATTTATTTTGAAAACAAATACGCTTAAATACGCGCACCAAAAATACGTACTTCGCACGTAAAACATAAAAATACGAAATTTGGTTTTATCAACTGAAAAATGTTAAAGATAATAAAAATACAATATAAGACAAATGTATTTATTAATTTTACATATTTCACGACGTAATTGCTATGTACGTAGAAAACACGTGCATTATACGTATAATAATATTAGGAAAAATGAATTTCCGTTTATAAAAATAGATTTGAATACCTAAAATAAATACTTTAAACACATAGAAAATATTACATGTAGCAATGGAAATACATAATCGATATGTGCATCAAATACACGTAAAATCTAGAGATTCAAAATTTAATATTTTAGTTGATTTAAATAGGATAAAATATACGGAAAAAGCATAAATAGTCAGAAATCACATTACGAAACGAAAACACATTACAAATATTACCAGTAACAGTAATACACGTGCGTAACACACAAGGATAAAATTGTCATTTTCAATTTTGCGGGGTGTTACACATTGTCCCTCACACTTAAGAGTTTCTCCATTTCCAACCATTACATTAAAATGGGAAGAATGCTGAATTGGTAAATTAAAAACTTTAACTAGCCTATCTTGAATAAAGTTGTTTGTACTCCCTGAATAAATTGAGTATCTGAATTGGTTTTGTCTTAATTCTCCCTTGAACTCTCAAAGTTCTCAAAGAAATCTGTCCTAATAAAGCTTGAAAAGAAATTTCAGGAGTGTATGTATCAGTTTTGCATGTATCAGACTGTGCATGTTGCTCAGGAACACATTCAAAATTAGGTACATGTGCTTGCTCTTCCACCTCCTCAACAAGTAGCATGAAAAATTCCTCCTTACATTTGTTTCCAACTACATATTTCTTCTCACAATTAAAGCATAATCCCTTTTCCTTCCTCATTCCCCATTCAGTAAGTGAAATTCTCTTCACAAACAATTTTTGGGATAGTGAACTGTTCTCTATCTGACCAGTTTGCAATGATTATTTTGGTGGTGTTGGAAGCAAAGTAGGTAGTGTACTAGGTGGCGATTACATTGTTGATGTATGCCCTAGAGGTCAGTTGTGTATTGGCATTACTAATTACATTGTATCATGAAATTTATTATATTAATGAGGCATTTTATTTATTGTGTTTTTTTATTGTGATTAAATGAACATAATAAAGTTCTTAGAATAGTAGGTTCAATATCATAGGATATCAAGTGCATGACTTGATTGTGAGATCCTATTTGTTGTAATCAGAACACTATTCTTAAATATTCCTAGTCAAGTATTATTGTGAATTAGGACAACAATAATACATAGAGACTAGTATGTGCATAGACTGATGACCGTATCACACGGGTCATGGATATGAGATATCCAACTCTGATCAATCGAACTTCCTTGTGAAGTCTTCATATGGGTACATATTAAAGTAATAATGTACTGAACTTACCCACCATGAGAACGCTACATGAATCGTTGCGTGAGTGTCATAAGCGGTTCTCACAGTGACCATGGTGTACGTAGTCCTTTGACTTGAAGTCACTACGGTTCCCTACATCAGAAGTTGTATATTTTAATGTCGTCAAATGTTGCTTGTAATAAGTTGATTATAAAGTCGACTATTGGATATACTACAAATCATGCGGAGGGATGTGAGTTACTTAGATAGGATTTGTCCCTCTTACATAACAGAGCGATATCTATAAGCCCCTTGATTGAGTTGAGACTGCAAAATGCATGGCCGTGCTCAAATGAGTCAATATGAGATATTGAGCTCATTTGTTTTAGTAAGTCTACTCGGACATCAAGAAACCAAAGATTGAACTATACAAGGGTGACACGCTTGATGTCCTGTGGTCAATTAAGATATCTGGACAAAGGAACTAGACTACATGGTAACATTGGTCACGTAGATTATGTCAAATCACTGACATTTCCATTACTTGAGTAGCAGTGATGTATTGCTAGGTACCGCTCACTATTTGTAATACAGAATATGATTTTAGTATTACTGTCAACGTAATGGGAACGTACATGGTCACATACTTAGATAGCATCGAAATCGTGATTTAAATTCATAAGATGAATTTAATTGCGGATCCAAGGAAGATTTGGACTACTGACATTGGTTGGACGTTTAATTAGATTAAATGGGCCCACACACAAATCTGACCCAAGTCAGATTGGGAGCCCGACAGCCTCATTATTCTCTTAGGATTGATTTTCTGCACCTATATATATGATACATATCGGTGGAAAAGTCACACATGAGAAAACCCTAGCCGTCACAGAAATTGTGAAAGAGATAGATCGTAAGGAACATCCCCTTCCTGCAGCTAGCACCGTGGCGTAAGGGAAAGCTTGATTTGATTTGCTCGTGTGGATACCGTAGAGGCACCGCAATATTGTAGTGATATGATCGACATACTGTGGAGACAGCAGATCCATCTTCAAGGTATAACTCCTAAACACGATTTATGGTTTTTGCATGGATCCATGGCTATGTTTGAATATATTTTTTGTAATTTTTCTACTGTGTATTTAATCGGTGATTGCTTTCGAACCTAACAATTGTCATGGTGGTCTGTAATTACTACCTCTACTCCACTCGGCATTACTTTCAAGGAACTTTTGTTCATGTAGCCTAGCTAACCCAATTGCATCAGCTAAACACTTTGGTTGATTAGCTAAAACCACTCTTATTATGTCAGGTTTCATCCAGAATTATAGTTACTCAAGGCATGAATATCGGCCAACCCCTTAGTTTTATTCATCAACATGTAAAATTAATCTTGATACTCAGACAAATACGTAGTTTGTGTCAACTTGAACAATTACCTTGCATGATCTAGATAAGGTGACACCCCGAATCCAGTATCTAATTCTGGGTAAATGACGAAAAACACTCTTGATCTATGATGCAAAAGTCTTTAACCCCCACACTATCGGTCAAAGCGATAAACCCCCATAACTAGGTATTTCAGTCAAACCTGTACGGAACCCTAAAAACCTATGTGAAATGTCCAAATTTCCCTCATTTTTCACTGTTTCTCTTTCTCCTCCAAAAAACCGAAAAAGCCATTAAAATTTTTTCACACAAATCAAAATTAAAATCCGAATCAAAATCAAAATCAAGATCAAAATCAACATTTTAAAACACACAAAAAACCAATTTTTTTTCTCACTCTCCCAAAATCAACAACCCTATCTCCATACCTCTCTCCCTCCCACCATCGTCAGCCCCAACACCCCCGACCACCACCACCATCATCATCACCAATACTGACCACCACCACCATCACCACCATCGCCATCACCACCACCAATTTTCACCACCATCGTCATCACTACCACCGTAAACCCCGACCTCCACCACCATCATCGTCTTCGAGTTCATCAAAATCAAAAATCAAAATCAAAAGAAAATCAACATCAATATCAAAATCAAAATTCAAAATCCAAAATTCAAATTCCAAATCAAAACCTTATGAGTTTCATGGTTTTAATAAGATGGTTTGATGAGTTAATAAGAACATGATGGTTTGATAGATTTTTTATTTTGATTTGGATTTTGAGAGAGAGTGCGAGAGAGAGAGAGAGAGAGAGAGAGAGAAGAGAAACAGTGATTTTGGGTTGGGATTGATTTGATTTGGATTTAAAAATGTTGATTTTGGTTTTCATTTGGATTTTGATTTTGATTTTGATTTTTATGATGGTTTGATGGATTTTGATTTTGATTTGTGTGAATTTTATTATTTGTTTATTTTTTTGGTGGAGGGGGGGGGGGGGGGGGATAAGGCTTCTTCAGTTTTTAGGAGGAGAAAGAGAAACAGTGAAAAAGGGCAATTTGGACATTTCACATATGTTTTTAGGGTTTCTATATGGGTTTTGACTAAAATTCATAGTTTGGGAGATCAATCGCTTTGACTGACAATTTAGGGGGTTAAAGACTTTTGCCTCATAGATCAGGGGTATTTTTCGCCATTTACCCTTTAATTCCTTAACAAATACCTCACAGTTCACAAATTCACCATTATCAAACTCATACTAAAACCAAGCTAGCCAATGCCCTTCCATCCATATGAAATTAAACACTATATTCAGCTTCTATTCTTTAGGTGTTTTATGATAAGCAAAGAACTGAATAGCTTTAAAGAGCCAACCCATAAGATTGTTGTCATCAAACCTAGGAAAATCCAACGTAGGGTTTTTGAAAGGATTATCATGATGCGAGGAAGAAGATGAAGACCTTACAGCGATCATATTCTCCATTGAAGCAGATCGATTGAGTTGTTGATCCACTTTCCTTCTAAAATTGTAAATCGATGGATCATCTCCGAAAATAAATCTTTCTACACTTGAACGACATCGGTGAGCGAATGCAACTGATTGCCTTGTAGTTGTGATGTCTCCTTCAATCCATTGATCGCTTCATCCATCGATCGAAGTCTGGTTCCGTCCACCATGGCCAAAGCTTAGATCGGTGAAAGTACCAATTGATAGAAGATGATCTTCTTAATCACAAATACCTTCAAGAATATCAAAGAATCGCATGAATTGAGTTTGTAATGAAAGAATTAGAGATACAAGAATCTACGGTTTGAGAGATTGAGAAAGAACACCAGGTTCAAGAGGAAGAAGAAGACAAGATAAAAATTGGTTACAACTCAACTAACTCCCTCTCCTACACTAACTCTAGGGGTGGCATCCGGGCTGGTTCAGCCTCGGATCGGCCTAGCCCACGCCCAACCTGGCCCAACCTCGACCCGAACCTGTGCCCAACCCAGTTCAGGCCGGTCCCTCTCTTTCCCTTCATGAACCTGCGGCGTCACGGTCCGGCTCGAACCGGGACCGGGTTGTATCGGCCCTGTCTGATCCGGGCTGAACCGCTGGGCCGACTGTTGGGTTTGGATTTTCTTTTTTTGAATTTTTTTTTAAATGGATTTATTTAAAACTACCCGCCAACAAATCTATACTAGCTAGTTTTGAGGGGTATTTTGGGAAATCTGAAAATACACAATCTATACATACGACCTCATTTCATTCATTTCTCTTCATAAATTCACTCAACTCTCTCAACTCTCAACAAATCAATAACAATCAATAACTCTCTTGTAAGGATCAACATCAACAACATTCAACAACATCAACAACATCAACAACAATCAACAACAAGCTCTCAACTCTCTCAACTCTCATTTTTCATTCTACACTCATACGGTATTTTTGTATTCGTATAATTTTCAGAAATAGCATTGTTTTCATCTCTTACTGATCTTTATTAGAATATTGTAGTAGTTAATATATTAGTAGTTCAAAATTTAAATTTGTGTTTTCTTGAACTCTTTCTTCTTCTTTTTAGTTTTTTTTTTATTGTAAACATGCACTAGTTCATCTATTAATTGTTGTTATTTTATTGAACTCTCTATTCTTCTTTTTTTTAGATTTTGTTCATTAGCATACACTACTTCATAATTGTTTTGTAGAACTTTTTAGCTCTCTTTACTTGTTTTGTACGTTGATAAGATCCTTCCATTTAGCAGCACCTTAGGATGGCAGAGTCTTCACATTAATGGCGAGGTTCAAACGAGGAGAGGCTTACGGTGGATACCTAGGCACCCAGGGCCGAGGAAGGGCGTAGCAAGCGACAAAATGCTGTGGGGAGTTGAAAATTTTTCTAGAACATACATTAGTTAATTATTTATAGTTTGTTGTTTTTTTGGACTCACTATTCTTATTTCTAGATTTTTTTTTTCCAAACATACATACACTAGTTCTTAATTAGATGTCATCTAACTGATCACGCTATAGACATAGTAGCCAAGAATCAAGCTCATCTCGTCGCATTTCTTCCATTCCTTACATTCCACAAATAGATAGTGAATAAACATTAGAAATTTTGATAGTATTTCCGATTTTCATGATATTCCCCATACACCCATGGAAGATGTAGTAGTAGAAGACATACACTCACAAGCCACAGAACAAGCCTCTTTTCAATCTCGTAAAACCAAAAGACCCACTTCCAAAGTACACCAATATTTTACTTTTGTCCCTTCACAAAACGATGCAAGTGTAGGACATAAAATTTGTAGTACGTGTCAAATGCCATATAAGTTTAAAATATGATCGGGAATGGGTACACTTAAGCATCACTTAGAAAAATATTGACCCAAATTATCTAAAGACACGCTCACACAATAAAAAGTACACCATAGGACCAGTCAAGTAGATAGTCATAGCTACGGTCACAATATCGTTTGTAGGGAAATTACTAACTTAGTAATTAGGGATGTATTACCTTATCCATTTGCCGAAAGTAGGAATGTTGAGACTTTTAACCAAACCACATTAAACTCCCATTATAAAAGAGTTGCTAGGAATGTGGTTAATAGATATTGTAAATTAGTTTACAATGAGGCTAAGGATATGTTAGTTGCAACACTAACATCACTAAACACTAGAGTTTTTTTAACATCACATGGTTGGACAGGAGTTAATGCCGTATCAGTGATGTGTGTAACATATCATTGGATAGATTCCGATTGGTTACACCAAAAGAGAACTATCTCATTCGGATTTGTTAGGTACGCATAAGGGTGAAATAATTGCGACACACATCATGGATGCATGTAATAATTTTGGTATTCATGATAAAGTTTTTGCTATTGGTTTTGATACTGGCTCTAATAATACTAAGGCATTACTAGTTTGAAAATTACTTTAAATCCTATAGAACTCGATATTTTTATGTTAGTTGTACTTGTCATATTTTAAATCTTTGTGTACAAGACGCACTAAAATATGGACACGATAAGATTAGTGGAATGAGAGATTGTGTTAGTTTTATTACTTTGAGTGGTTCAACATATCAAGCTTTTTATGATTGGTGTCAATTTAGGAGAATTGTATTTAAACATTTTTCCAAATATGTTAGACATCGTTGGAATTCTAAATATGATCTTTTAGGTGTAGTTCTTTATTATCGAACCAATTTAAAAGAATTTTGTGTTGCAATGGGTATGCATTATTATATGATAGATAATGATTTTTGATTTTTGATTTTTTTCAATAGTTTGTTCAAATTTTTAGAACCTTTTAATGATGCTACTTCACAATTTTTAAAAATATATTCATCTACTTCTAGTGATATTTTACTTACAATTGTCACTATAATGATCACAATTAAAGATTTGATAAGCGACCCTTTATTGGAATAATGGTTTATGCCGCTTATCCAAAATTTTAAAAATATTTTCATCTACTTCCTATGTTATATTGTGTTGCTAGTGTAATGAATCTCATAATTAAGTTAGATGGCACACAAAGAATATAATTGAGATTTTTTATTTATATACTCCACACAATGAATGCAAGATTTTGATCATTTTTTTTTTACTACACAATTTGAGCATGTTTTGAATAATTTATATGATAGTTGAGATAGGCTTTTTGCATCTAATACTATACATACACATAATGTTAGTTCCTCTTTTCTTCTACATCAAAGGGAAAGAGTCTTGCATTTTCAACTAGTGGTGTTTTAAATCTCATTAAATAAATAAAAAATCAAGAACAAATGCACAAATGAGTTGGATTTGTATATTACACAACCTCTCATTGATGATATAGTTGATGTGTTAATTTTTTGGAAAAAAAATGAAAATGTTTTTCCTATTCTTTCTCGTATGACTAAATATTTTCTAACTCCACCATGTCAACTATCACATCGAAAATTATTTTTTCTCTTGGTGGCAGGCTAATGAGCCCGAACAGGAATCGGTTACTTTCGAAGAATTAAAGATGCTAGTTTGCGCGGAAGATTGGATGAAAGTGGAATAAAGGACCCAAGATTTACTACAAAACGGATCAACAAGTAGCGACGAATGAAGATCTAGTAAAAGTGCACTACGGATTATGTATTGTAAATAATTAGATATTTTAAGGGGTTGAGATTCTATATTTAGGTTAAGTAGAAGTGCACGACAATAGTCCAATATTTTCTCTTCAATCTAAATATAGACCATCTCAAACTCCAAAAACAAATATTCCCTTCATATTGTAATTTGATAATATTTGTATAACTTGTTACATATCTATTTGATTATATTCGAAATTTTGTAATTTATTAAAACAATTTAATATATGAATCTTGTCCTTTAATTTATATGTTATTACAATTATTATCTTAATTCATCTTTTCCTTTATCTTTCTACTCTATTCACACACTCACACATAAAGTGAAAAAATCCCCAAACCTGTGAACCCGCAATGGCCCGGCCCGGTCCCCGAGCCAGGGGCCAGGGTCCAGGTCCGGACCCCCCTTCCCCCTCCTCAGCCCTGCTCAGGCTGGCCCGGGACCAGGTCAAACCTGTTAAGTGTCAATAACCAAAGTTAGTTTTTTAGTGTTAAGTGTCAATAACCAAAGTTAGTTAGTTTGTTAGTCTTTGCATCTAGCTGCATTCTAGTCTAGATTTATTTCTGCACATAAACCTATATATATAAGATCCTTTGTACATTTTATTTTTGAGATAATTGAATGGAAATCTGAGCACAATGCTCTTCAGAGCTATCTTTCTCTCCCCCACGATTTTTACATGGTATCAGAGCAAAACTAGGGAAATTCTTCCATTCTTTGCACTCTGATTGTTCGATCTCAGATCATTCATCCTCTGAATCTTTCATTGATTCTTTCTTTAGCGTTGTGTTCTAATTCGATTTCTTGAATCAATTTTCAAGAATCTTGTTCACATTCATATTTCAATTTCCATTTCTTCGACGATTTGATTCTGGAATTTTCTTTGCTATGTCTTCTTCTAATGATCCTGATCATGATTCCACCGTTCATACTCCTCCACCACCTCACAATGCTCAGATTTCCAATTACCAACAAGATATGTTGGATCCCTATTCATGCACCCGAGCGACAATCTTGGTGTGGCTCTTGTTTAACCGTATTTGAACAACCAGAATTATCACTCGTGGTCACGTTTGATGCTAGTTGCTTTGCAATCGAAAACAAGTTGCGATTTATTGATGGCACTTTGCCTCATCCTAAAGGAGATCACCGCCAATCACTTGCCTGGGATCGTTGCGACACTATGATCATCTCTTGGATTACTCATTCGGTCGATCTAGATATAGCTCGTAGCATCATGTTCATGAGCACTGCTGCTGATGTCTGGCAAGACTTGAAGGATCGCTTCTATCAAGGTGACATTTTTCGCAATTCTGACATAAAAGAGGAAATCTATAATCTTAGGCAAGGCAATTCTTCGATTAATGCATACTTTTCCAAACTGAAGAAACTCTGGCTGGAATTGGAAAATTTTTGCCCTTTAACTACATGTAGCTGTAATGTCAAATGTGCTTGTCCTCTAATTCCTAAAATCAAGCAATACCATGAAGAAAACTATGTGATACGATTTCTTAAAGGATTGAATGAGCAATATGCTCCTGTTCGAGCACAAATTATGCTTATGGAGCCTTTACCTAATATTAGCAAGGTATTCTCCCTCCTTATTCAGCAAGAGAGGCAGTTCTTCATTCCATCCGGCACTATTGGTGGTGTAGTGGCTCAATTGTCAAATTCTAGCTCAAGCAGAGGCAATTCTGGTGGAAGAAATGGTAATTCTAATAGTGGTGGCAGAACCTCTTATGGTCGCGATAGAGGAACTCGAGTTTGTACCTATTGTAACAAGACAGGCCACGTGGTGGACACTTGTTATAAGAAACATGGCTACCCTCCTTACTACCAAAAATCTGGTATTATTAACAACTGCTTGAATGAATCTGGTGATCCTGAGGATGATACTCGTTCCTATAAGTCTGCTTGTCATGAGGAAGGTAATGAGGACCAAGGAAAATTAGCCTTTATAGCTGAACAACATCAAGCATTGTTGGCTCTCTTACAAAATTCTAGCACATCTCAGTCTTATACTCTCAATCACCTCACTACAAGCCCTACTTTTAATATTGGTAATGTTTCCCTTTCTTCTACTCCTAAAATCGATTCTTGGCTTATAGATACTGGAGCCACAGATCACATTTGTTTTTCTAAATCATCTTTTCAATTTTTAAAAGCCATCAAACCTATTTCCATTAACCTTCCCAATGGCAATTCCATAATTGCAAATTCTGTAGGGACAATTTTCTTTACAAATGAGTTTTACCTCACCAATATTTTGTTCATTCCAAATTTTTCTTTTAATATCATATCTGTTTCTAAACTTGTGGATACACTTCAATGTAATCTCATTTTTGGTCTTGAAAATCGTGTCATACAAGATACATCTACCCAGAGGATGATTGGAGCAGGTGAACTGACCAATGGACTTCATTTTCTGACCTCACCATCTGTCAACAAACATCTCAATGAAGAGCATTCCAATTTTAATTCTGTAAACAGCATTACACATTCCAGTTTTAATTTTCCATCCATGAATAATTGTGATATATGGCACTTGAGGTTTGGTCATCCCTCCTTTGAAAAACTTGTTCACATTAATAAAAAAATTCCTTTTGTAGAAGCTGTCAAAAATTCACTCCCCTGTGATACTTGTTTTTATGCTAAACAAAAGATTTTGCCCTTCCCCACTAGTTCCCATGTTGCTTCTAATTGTTTTGATATAGTGCACATGGATATTTGGGGGCCTTTTCGGTTCCTTCTTTATTTGGACACAAATATTTTTTAACTGTTGTGGATGATAAAACACGGTTCACTTGGGTTTTTTTTTATGAAACTCAAATCTGAGGCTTCATATCTTGTTAAAAATTTTGTGTCTATGATGGACACTCAATTTGATTGCAAAGTTAAATGCATAAGGTCAGACAATGGTTTTGAATTTTTACTAAAACAATTTTATGTTGAGAAAGGTATAATCCACCAAACCTCATGTGTTGGTACCCCTCAACAAAATGGAATTGTTGAGAGGAAGCACCAACATCTCTTAGGTGTTGCTAGAGCAATACTTTTTCAAGCAAAATTACCTACTTGTTTTTGGGGCCATGCTCTAAATCATGCAGTCTATATCATTAATAGATTGCCAACAAGGTTTTTGGAATTCAAATCTCCTTTTGAGGCTTTATATCACACACTGCCGACCTTACTCATTTAAAAGTTTTTGGTTGTTTGTGTTTTGCTTCCACTTTGCAAGCAAATAGAAAGAAATTTGATCCAATGTCTAACAAATGTGTTCATCTTGGTTTTCAAAGTGGTGTTAAAGGAATTTACATTCAAGACAACTCTTCATTTCTAGAGATACTATTTTCTTTGAAACTATTTTTCCTTTTGTTTCTCATGATGTCAACTTTTCTTCACCATCCTCTCCTGCCATATGCACTCCCCCTTCAGCATCCTCTTCTCTTTATGAGTTTCTTGATTTTAATCCTAATTCTGCATCTTTCAATTCTGCATCACATACTTCTGCATCATTGCCTAATTCTGCATCTCCCAATTCTGTATCACCATTATCTTTACCTCCCCCTAGTATCCTTCCTACTGACATCTCTAATTCTGCCACTGCCATAACTGACACTAGAAAATCTTCCAGAATTAAAAGACCCCCTACTTACCTTCAAGACTACCATTGCTCCATGCTCACTAATAAAGTTCATTCTTCAGATTCTTCTACTGCTTCTCCATCATCCTCCACTGGTTGTAAGTATCCCATATCACAAGTTCTCTCTTATGATATTCTTTCCCCTGCACACAAACATTTCTGCTTAACCATTTCTTCCAACCCTGAACCTTCTAATTATGAGGCTGCTATGTGTGATGAAAATTGGAGGAAAGCTGTACAATCTGAATTAAGTTCTCTGGTCAAGACTAATACTTGGGAACGCACTACCTTTCCTCCTAATAAGAAGGCCATAGGATGTAAATGGGTATTCAAACTCAAATTCCATGCTGATGGTACTATTGAGAGGTATAAAGCTAGGTTAGTGGCAAAAGGCTTTACTCAAACAGCTGGAATTGATTACATAGAGACCTTCAGCCCAGTTGTGAAAATGACCAGTTCGACTTCTCTTGGCTTTGGCAGCTTCCAACAATTGGTATTTATATCAATGTGATGTCAACACTGCTTTTCTGCATGGTGACTTACATGAGGAGGTATATATGAAAGCCCCTCCCGGATTGGCTGTTCCTAATAAGCTCACAGTTTGTAAACTCAAAAAATCTCTTTATGGCCTCAAGCTGGCTAGTAGACAATGGAACTTCAAACTCTCACAAAGTCTACTTGCTTCTGGTTTTTATCAGTCCAAGGCCGATTATTCATTGTTCACTAAATCTTCTTCTATTGGTTTCACTGCCATTCTTGTCTATGTTGATGACTTGGTGCTTGCCGACAATGATCTTAAAGAGATTGACAGCATTAAACATAAGTTGGACTGCAAATTCAGCATTACAGACTTAGGGGTTTTGAAATACTTCCTAGGTTTTGAGGTAGCCAGATCTAGCAAAGGGATCACTATTTGTCAAAGAAAATATACTCTTGATCTAATTGAAGAAACAGGTTTATCTGCAACTAAACCGTGCTCCACTCCTATGGAGCCAAATACCAAGCTTCATAGCACATCAGGTACATCAATGCAAGATCCTTCACAATATATGAGACTTCTTGGTCGTCGCCTTTACGTTACACATACAAGACCTGAGATTTGCTATGTTGATAGCCGCCTCAGTCAGTACCTGTCTTCTCCTACTGATGAACACCTCCAGGCTGGATTGCACATTCTGAAATATCTCAAAAACAGTCCTGGCCAAGGGCTATTTTTCAGCAAAGATTCCTCTTCCATTCTCAAAGGCTTTAGTGATTCTGATTGGGGCTCTTGCCTAGACACCCGAAGGTCAACAACCAATTTTTGCTTCTTCCTAGGATCTTCATTGATATCTTGGAAGAGTAAAAAGCAATCTATTGTGTCACGTTCATCATCAGAGGTAGAATATCGAGCTCTTGCACATGCTACTTGCGAAGCTCAATGGCTCATCTACTTATTAAGAGATCTTCACATCACTCATGCTTCCCCGGTTGCATTATACTGTGATAACAAATCTGCCTTATCCATAGCAGCAAATACAGTGTTCCACGAGCGCACAAAGCACATAGAGATCGACTGTCATGTTGTGCGAGAAAATGTCCAATCTGGTCTATTGCATCTTCTTCCTATCACTTTTAAGGATCAAGTTGTGGACATCTTCACCAAACCCCTACATCCAGGACCTTTCAATTTTCTACATGCCAAACTTGGAATGATTTCTATCCACTCCAGTTTGAGGGGGTGTTAAGTGTCAATAACCAAAGTTAGTTTGTTTGTTAGTGTTAAGTGTCAATAATCAAAGTTAGTTAGTTTGTTAGTCTTTGCATCTTTCTGCACATAAACCTATATATATAGGATCCTTTGTACATTTTATTTTTGAGATAATTGAATAGAAATCTGAGCACAATGCTCTTCAAAGCTATGTTTCTCTTCCCCATTCTTTTTACAAAACCCGCAGTTTTGTGGCCCGACCCGGCTGACCGGGGTAGCCCGGTTGCCGCCCCTGGCTAACTCTCTCTCTCTCTTTTTTATACTAATCTCATCATCTAATCACAATCTATCACCAGCATACACCTATCCACCCCTTCTCCCACTTCTGCTCTTCTTTATCCTTCTAGGACAAAGCACGTACTTCTTATGTACACTCAAAATCTTCAAAGTAATTGGGCCGAACCACACTGCTTCATGTGTATCACTCTCTCTCTCTGTTGAATGATTGCATTTCTGTTTTTTAGGGTTGAAGAAAATGATAGGCGTTGTAATTTAGTCATTGACTCATTCACTGGCTGTAATCAATTTAGATTAATTAAGACACTGTGATGGAGTAAATAATTACGCCGTTCTTCAGAGTTTCACGTGAAACCTTTATTCTAATACGCGGTTAATTAATTATTAAACGCGTAGAAATTTACATAGAAAAAAGCCAACACAAACACATTCCACTATCGTAGCCCGCGTAAAATGCCACATTCTCCGGTGCCAATCACAATGAAAGAGACGTAACCCTAAATTCCTTCACTAATTACAAGCAAAATATGCATAGAACAGAAGTACGAAGAAGTAATTAATTACTATCAGGCAAATACAAATTAATATTACTTCTACTGACTTCTACTTGTTTGGTCTTCAAAGTATCCAGTTCTTCCGATGCAATGTGGACATGAACACACAGACACCATGGGTCCAAACCCCCACCCATGCACTATGACTTGGGTTGAGGGCCCGAATGTGTAAAGCATTTAGAAGATGGCAGAATCTTATGGGTTACTATTAGACATTGCCATATTCCCTGTTAAAGTATATATATGGAATAGTATCAAAAATTACAACATGTAATCAGAGCCGGTCCTGAGTTCGCGGAGTCCAAGACGAAAGACCCAAATAATTATTTTCAGGCCCCTAATTACAATATATATATTATTTACATGCAAAATATGTGCCTATATTTATAAAAAAAATACAAATTTGAGGTTCCTAAAAGTTCAAAAAGAACGGGAACCTGAGGCGGCCACCTCACCGGGGGGCCGGCCCTGCATGGAATAGAATATATACAAGCCTTTTTGAAAACAATAAGAAATAATCTAAAAATTTCATTAAAGGAATTAGTTAATTTATGCTTTGATTTATCTTCATATTTGGCCGTAGCTGCCCAAATAAAAAGAAGAAAGGTTTCTACCATCTTAAATTTGTCCATCATCTAGAGTTTGATGCCGAACCCATAAGTTCTCACTCATGAAAGAAGCCTTTAGGTGCTTAAAATATACTAGTAATATTAAGAGCATCCACAGTTGTCTGAACATTAGCAATTTGATGTTTCGCAGCGGTGGGAAAAAGACAAAATTTAGTTAACTTGTAGAAGGACGAAATTGCCTTCTTTTTGTTTTTTTTGAATTTTTTTGAATTTTTTTGGATTATTTCGGAATTTTTTAAAAGATTTTTATAACATAAAAATAAAAATCGCGTGGGAACCACATGAAACGAAACACGATGTTTCATCCCATGGTGGTTTCGTCCCATTTAGGTGGATGTTTTAATTATGATGTTAATTATGCTTTTAATTAACTAATTATTTATCTAAAAGTTTAATTAAAACACTAACTAAACTAATTAACATCCTAAATTAGGAGTTTAAGATTTTTTTTTAAAAATTCAGGATTTCATCAGACGAAACGAAACATGACGTTTCGTCCGATGAAAAAGATAAAATAAAATAAAATATTACGGATGAAACATTAAAAAATTATTAAAAAAACCAGACGAAACATGATGTTTCGTCACGCATAATATGCACATTGTTATATCTCGTACTATCTTTAGCTTTTTACTGTAGCGAAAAATAAAAAAAAAAGACAAAATACTTAATGACTTTAGCGTCTACCGTGCGAAAATATGTATATAATACAATTTTAGCTGACGACCGTGGATACTCCAATGCAACATAATGGTCGGACCTTGATGGCTGGAGCCTTTTGGCCCTATCCGATATATCAAAAAAAAACCATAATGGTCGGACCAAGGGTGTAAATAGAATAGTCTAATTCGTATCAATCATGGACATGCACCAACTCCTTAATATAAAATTATCTTATGACAGAGAGTAAGTGGAGATTGTACGAAATCGAGTGTGGAGACTGTACGGAATGGAGAGTGAGTGATACTGATACAGTGATACATATCTATCTATGATCTCTTACATATAACCTCACGGAAGCAGAGCTGGGCCACCATCAACTTTCCTATTGCATGCGAATTCCGCAGATGGTGTCCCCCTTGCATGATTGTTGCCTCCCATTTGCATTATAATATTGTATAAACCTTTTTGCATTTTAGGGTATTTTCGGTATCTCCCTTGATATATTTTGTTAATGAGCTGGTACCCCCTGTGTATTTGTATCGAAAGGAGGGTGCATGCATCAACAATCGCAATCCAGATTACGAGATTCACGTGAAATACAGTTGATGGAATATTTGTAATTTAATATCAATCATGTTCGACCGCATAAAACTGTATTTTATATCAACCCTACTATCACCCTATATATGCACATGGATTCCCTACAATTATATTTATAAAGAGCCTTTGCCCAGCTTTAGCTTAGCTACCACCCACTCACCTTTTAAATTAAACCTAAATTTCACAGTTAATCATAAGTTGAAGACAACAATGAGAAGATGACTAGAATCCTATATTAGATTAATTAGCTATGGGTTGCCTTTTTGTGTTTCTTTTTCTACATGTATGTTTGTCGATGGCAACATTTTAGTAGTATTTGGATGCTTAAGAGAAAGGAGAAACTTACAACCAATAGGAGAGTGTGAATCAACCAACACTTGGAATTTCCTCTGATTTTGTGGACCAAACCAAACAGAGGCCTTATTAACATCATCAAACTCTAGCTATAGCTCTTTTTTTTAATATATATATATATATATATATATATATATATATATATATATATATATATATATATATATATACTTTCATTACAGCAGCAAGAACTAGCATAGCAAATCTAAGGAACAAAAAGTTAAAGTTCAAATTTTTATTGATGAATTAAAGCAATTATAGTGTTTGTTTTATAAACGATCAAATGAATAATTAGTCATTTCTTTGTAGTTTGTTGTTAGCATGACACAATAATTAGTCAATTTTTTGAGGAAAAAGGTTGATCAGTTGGCAAAAATAAAGTCTTATTATATAATTATTTTTAAAAGGGGTTGGTATTTAAGATTATTTTTTACGAGAGGACTATTTAAATTAACTGTTCTATTAAATATATGGTCAGTTTGAAAAGTCGTAGACTGAAACAGACAATATAGGGTTAAAGTTAAATTTATCAGAAGTCCTTCTATTAACTTTATAGTAATTTTCAGGTGTCGATGCACGTTTTGATAAGAGTTTGAGGATTTTCATATGCGATATATGATGATGGAAAAAATTGCAGCAGATCAGAGCCGTACGATCCTTGTACGAATCTCAATGCATCTGCAGGCAGATTAGCCATCACAGACCTATTTTATGTCTCCCACTCCAGGCAGATTGCAGGCAGATTGGGCCCACTCCAAAACATGGGCTTCTCTCAAGCCCATAAAAAGTGACAGACTAGGCCCACTAAGAGAGACACCCAGCCCATGATGGCTAGGAGTCTCATCTCTTATCCTCTCACCGGGATATCTTATCTCTTCAAGGGGGAAAACATAAAAGATCTGACGGTCACGATTCGGCTTCTAGAATGTCTTCCAGGCCTATAAATACTCATCCTCTTCCTCAATTTTCAGGTAATCAACAATTCACCAGTTTTTACTCTCTCTCTTTCTGGTTCTGACTTAAGCGTCGGAGGGTCTGTCGCCGGGGCCAAACCCCGGTGTTTCAGACGTTTTTGCAGGTCCGTCGACCGCATCATCCACCATCCTATTCAGATCACAGGAGGTTCATCAACGGACCAGATTCAATCTCAGGAACCCTAACAGCTTATAACGGCCAGATTACAGCTTCGACTTTTAGTAGTGTCCTTCATTTATTTAACTCGCTATCTGTTTGCTCCCACACCGAAATAAGCAGCAACAATATATGTGTTAAGAAATAGTTTTGAAGTTGGAGATGCGTTGCACGTAATTGAAAAAAATATTTTGAAAAAAAGACTACATTTAAGTGCAATGCACATATTTATAAGTAGAATTTGAGTTGTACGTGCAATATATGTGTATGTTTGGTGTTAAAAATATTGAAAATGTATTTTCCACGTGCGTTGCACATTTTAAATAGGTCAAAATTTTTTGTTAGTTTTTTTTGTAATTAATGGGAGAGTTTGAATTGCCCGTACTACGCACGGGTTCGTATGTTGACAAATTACAACTCCAACTCTCCCATTATAATATTAGAGATTTTATTTATTTTAATCCTGTGGCTAAGATACCACATAGACCTGTCAACTAAAGTGTCCTTCTACTTTATTTCTACTAACTAATCCTTATCCTAACATGACATTATCTCTTTACCCATAGTAATTAAGAACTTGTGTATCTTTACCTGACAAAAAAGATACTATCCACTTAGTAAATTAGTGAATAATTTGATGGAAATGTAGGTCTTGGGATCAAAAGATGCTTTACTAAAAAAATTGGCCATTAACAAACCATTAATAATATTTCAATTACCGACTTGACTTGACTTGAACTTTTGTAGCAAAAGAAATATTATAACAGTCGTCCATCACTAAGAAATGTTGCATGTTAGCAGGCAAGCATAGTTATTCCCCCCCACTATAATCCCGATTTTGATACCACCATTGTTTGGGCATCTTCAGGGTCAACTGGGTCCCACTTTCTCTCCTTTATTATTATGATGATGCCGTAAGCTCAATTAATAACCAACCGTAAACTGTTTACTACTAATCACATCACCCTTAAACAGCATGCACCCCGCATGATTGCATCAAGATATGCACCAGATCATAGACACGATGATGAAAGTACGTAAACAGGAGAGCAAATCAGATGACACCTTCAAATTCACAATCCATTCTATCCTGAAAAGCTTATCGAAGTTACATACTACTACTTTATATTCTAGTTCACCCAAATGATATATCTCTATTCTCTAATAATCTCTACTATTATAATGGGAGAAGGCCTTAGTGGTATTTGTCATTAAATTTTTTTTTTTTTAATTCTGTCATTTTGAAGCCAACTCACTTTGGTAAATATTTTCGAAAGTGGACCAGTTTGGTAAATAGTTTCGAAAGTTGATCGGTTTGGAAATTATTTTCCTTTTTTTTCTTTTTCCTTCTTCCTCGACGTGCATTGCACGTGCATATTTTCGAAATGGACCAGTTTGGTAAATATTTTCGAAAGTGGATCAGTTTGGAAATTATTTTCCCTTTTTTTTCCTTTTTCCTTCTTCCTCCACGTGCATCGCACGTGCATGATACTAGTAATATTATAATGGAAGAAGGCCTTAGTATCATTTGTCATTTTGTCTTTCTACCAACATGTGCAACACACGTATATAACTAATATAAACAAGGTTTCCGGTTCAAATCCTCCTTACATCAGAGTTTTTTTTTTTGAAATTATTAAGACGTGCATCGCAGGTGTAAATTACTAGTTAGGTATAAAACAAACCCTTCAAAAAAACTATCAATTAGAGGGTTCTTCACAAACTTTCATTACATATCTATGAAAGTACAACATTCACCAATAAAAACAAGCGGCGTGTACCCTCGACAAGGCTCTATCAAATGGAACCTTGCTTGACTCTCTGTACCACTGGCGAAGGCAAACAAGATAGTCATGATGTATTTCTGTGATGCTGAGGTTCTGAGACAGTGAAACAAGCTAACCAACATGGTCTATCCTTTGATAAAGACTGATTAGAGTGAGTACTCGCTGTGAATGTCCAAATAGATATATTTTAATTGGTCGAGCACACTCTGCAGTTGAAGAAGAGGAATCAACAATAATTTTTTCATTTTTTTTTTCACCTGTAGTCCATAGAAGTCCGAGGCTTGCTTTTCCCGGCAGCATTCAGGTGCTGGGACACAAATATGACTCCCATGATAAGAATCAAGCAACCAACAAGAGTACTAAAGAACAGAGCCCCGGGTTGCCTGGTCTGCACAAATCCATAAACCCCACCGGATGTAAGTACAATAATGTCGCTAAGGCCATCCCCAGAGAAATCTTCCAAGACTAACGTGTGTGTGGGGGACCCGGGCAATTCAATGGACGCTAACATGCTGCCTCCTGGAGAAAGCACCACGGCCTCTTGATCGCCACCTGCAATTATCACCTCTTGGGGATCATGAGCTCGTAGACGGAATGCTTTTAAAGTGGGAACCACTACGTCTTCCATCATTCCTGATGGAGAAGGAAGATTTGTCCAAGTTGCCCCGGTTGTTAGTTGCCATCTCCAAATCGCACCCTCACCGTGCAAGCCCGGGGAGTACAACGTGACCTAAAACCACAAAGAGTAAATACAACAAACATCACGATTATTTTAAATATGGAAAATTCAAGAGGGGAATTTAAAATAAAAAGTATATAAGAAAATTGTAATAATAAGACCTGGTGCATAACTAATTAGAGGTATAACTATAAGAATAGCAACAGGGCTACGTGATCTAGAAAGCTAAAGTGAGGATTGAGAGCACGGCTAATTTTTTGCCTGAATGCAGATAGGCAGATCATACTATCACCAAGGGCAGAGCTTATTTAACATATTTGTAGTATCCAGCTTTGCATATCTGGGATTCATTTGAAGGTGAATTATATCACCTCATGTTCTGAGATAAGTGAATGTATCTAAATTCTGGTTCAACCTCATTTGTTTCTTAGCTTCACTCCACTCCCCCCCCCCCCCCCCCCCCCCCCCTCCATACCTCAACTTTGTATCCAAACACTTCACAAACTTTGATTACATATTTATATTTTGATCGGAGGTAAAGATATGGAAACTATGGTGTGCATACCTAACTCCATTAAAAACTTGTCTCCAGGTTAAATAATTACAGATGCAGAAAAGCCCTAGGAAGTATGGATATAAGTAGTCTAGACTGAACACTAGGGTTTGATTTCATTGATAGATGAAGATACTGCTAGATACAAACCTCTCCTCGGCTTGTCAAGAAGACAACATCTCCATGGCTACCTTTCCTATGCCTGTGACCATCATCTCTGCGAACAAGAATAGGGGTTGCCACCTCTAGGGTTCCAGCATCAGCAGTTCTACCAAAGCTTCTTGAAAAGTCTCCATTTTGGAATAAGTTGAAATGGGTGTAGTGGCAGATAGAAGCATTAAAGAGTTGTTCTCGCACTGGTACACCTGATGTGGCAATTGCCCAACATGGTTTCAGCACTTCCATAGAACCACTTACCACAGTTTGTTCAGCTCCATTACCTCCGACAACCTAAAAACAAATGAGTTTGTTATTGAATAATCATCAAATGGATGCACGATATAGCTTTGGTGTCTGATATAGTGGAATGTTTTCTATAGTAAAGGACAAGAATTCTTCAAGCTCCAAAAGAACAAATAACGAGAGGGAAACAATGCTTCCATGCAGTAGTCAAGAAACTTCTTTTAAGAATTTCTATTAAGGTATAAGTATTTTGATATACATGGCTGGTTAATAGTGTGATTAAAGATGGTTATCAGATTAATAACTTATATGAATGCATTAGCACCTACAAAGTACTGAGACAGAGACATAAATCAACATGGACACTATTAAAGTTGGGAATGACATACATTACACAGATTGTTTTCTATCGGTTTGTCTAAAATAGTCTTTTAAATCTTATGAACATTTTCTTTTATTTGGCTGCCAGACTTCATTTCACAGAAGAGTAGTAGTTACCCACTAAATGAAGCTAAAATCAGAAAATATTCCCTTCAAGACTCCATCTCATCTCAAATCTGCCTAGAAAGGAATTTCTTAGAAAACATTGAGACCCGTGATGCCAAATCTACACAAGGAGATTTATTTTGAAAATATCCATGAATAATTGAACTTATAATTTTAAATTGAAGAAGAAAACAAAACGGGAGCAGACTTCCATAACACAAAACTGAACAAATATGTAACACATAAAAAAATAAGAATATACAGGTTAAGAGGTACAATGATAACAGTCATCTTAATGTGCAAATTGACCCCAAAAAAATTAAGATATGATGCCTTGTCACCACAAAATATGCAAAAAGAAATTTATTTCTCTTGATTAATTGCCTATAATCTATATAATAAAACACAAAGAAAGCTATCAAGTGGCTCTCCTTCAATCCCCCAAAAATCAAAGGCCCAGATTTAACCTAACAAAACACATTTCCCCCCCAAAAGTTTCCCCCCAAAACAACTCCTTTATTTATTTAATTATTCTCTCTCTCTCTCTCTCTCTCTCTCTCTCTCTCTCTCTCTCTCTCTCTCTCTCTCTCTCTCTCTCTCTCTATATATATATATATATATATATAATTATGAAAACATGGACTTTTATACCCCAATTTATAATTATTTTTCAACATATATTAATGAAAACATGGACTTTTATTTACAACTAATTATTGTCATACTATTCAAACTTGAGCTATATAATTGTTGATTTACTATTTACAAGCCTTTTCATATGTTGTATCGTTCTGAAGACGTCCCATAGGCACGTGCCCACGGGAAAATCTAGTATATATACATATAAGTTGACTTTAACCCGAAATCACTGGTATTAATAAAGTACATTATACACATGCATGCACACGCTAATCGCTAATCTCCAAGCAAAGAAACATTATTGGACATTGATTACAGTAACACAACATTTTTTTTAAAAAATCATAAAGAAAACCAAGCTCAGACCAACCATTACCAGCTACTGTAAACCCTACTTAAAACAATAAGCAACGGAAGTTGTTGCGTAACCATGAATGTCATCCATATGAATATGAAAAAAACAGCTATGGAAAAGAAACCTAAGCATACCTGAACATGATCTAAAACCCCGTCTCCGTTTATATCGGCATGAAGTCCTCCTTCTGGGAGATGAAGCTGACAAAAGATATATACAACATACATTTAACACAATGATGAGAGAATGCTTACAAACTACAAGTTTTAAAGTAAACATGAAATACTAATATATGTGAGCAACACATCAATATTGTGGAGCGGAACTGACTCAACTGAGTAAAGTTGACAAAAAAAAGCAAAAACAAAAACAAGACAAGACAAAACAAAACAAAACACATAATAAGTAGTAAAATAACCATAACAATAAGCTAGCTCATTTTAGTTGATGGAAGGAAAACGTAATTTCAACTGTGCTTGGTGTTTGATTCGAAGACGACGATTCCTAACTTTGTGACATTAATGAGGAAATAGAAGTTCGTGTAGAATTAACACCTCTTTCTCTGGTATGAGGAGTTTTATCTTAAAGAGTTGGATATTAGAAATTGTTGTTCTCTGACGTGAACCATTGTCTTGAAATTGACAAAGAGAACTCACTATCCAAATTGTTATTAACAGGGATAATCAGATTCATTTAGACCTTCACGGTAGAGAAGGTATGGCTATCTAGTTTTTTATTTTTCGGATATAGGTTGCAACAATAGTGAATTTTCTAAGTCCTAGTTTAAGAAAAGTTTTCGTATAATTTGAATTTGGTTGAGGACTTTGTCAAACAGACCCCTCCACTACAGTTTCTTCATTACTCAATGCAATCCAAGTTTTAAGTGTCCATTAGGGGGTGTTTGGTACACGGTAGTGTTAAAGAGAATCATCCATTCACTTGTAGATTACCCATTTGGCCAGTGAGGAGGTCAGTTTCGGGAGGAATTCTCCATTCCCATGGGAATCACATCCCCCTTATTTAGTGGATTTTCATTACCACAATGTTTGTGTAGAAATCTTGGATTCCGATGGGAATGGAATTGCAAAAGACAACTATAACCCCCACCTCTTTCCCCATACCATCTTTACCACCACATCTCCCACTGCCTACCACCGCTGCCACTGCCACCACCACCACCAGCACCTCCGGCACGGTCACACCACCACTGCCACCATTGTCACCTCTACTACCGCCATCCCGCCACCAACACCAACACTGCCTGCCGCCTCTCATCCAACTGCCACTGCCACAGCTCATTTCCTCGCTCCTCTCCTACCACTATGAAAAGGGTATTTTAGTACAAGTAGCATATTCTTGAAAATGCAATGTACCATACTAAATATAGGATTGAATAATTGCCACGAGTGCAGCGTGTCATACCAAACGCGGTAAAGAAGGATTCCCATGAATCCTCCAACCAGTGTACCAAACACCCCCATAGTGAATTCAGCACATCTTCAATTTTCCTATGTGAATCTCAATGAATTAAACTAGCAAAACTCAGATGTAAAATTATGTAGTTCCTTATCATATATCTTGCCATCTTGGTCCTTTAACTGAACAGGAAAGTATTTTGGTAAAATCTTTTGATGATCCTATGTCCAACCAGAACAGTAATATTCAAGAGTTCATGAAGTTCATGGGAATAAAATGTCTTTCCTAATCCTCAAAAGATAACCTTTATGACTCAAGTGCCTTGTGCATAGACATAACTCCACGCATAACTATCATTCATGGTCCTTTGTAGGGTTCTAAATCACGAAAGTAGGTTGCGCAAATGCGGTATGTGACCCAATTTCATGAAAGTTTACTTGCATACTCCTTAGAATGCAAACCATTACATATCTGCATATTCTATATGCGGTCCACAGAATAGTTGCATGGCTGCATAACTTGAGACTATGCAGTTTCACCTAATGGTTTGTTTCTTCATTTTCTACGTCGCAATTGAATCTCTACCCTTGTATTATGCTATGAGTCTTGAGTTATTCTCACTTATGCTTTGAGTTTATTCATTGTTATTGCAACCGCAATAACAATTGGCATCGGGTCGGGTCGACCCTCGACCCGCCTACGACCCACCCATTTCGACCCAACCCGCATTGACCCAGTTCGGGTTCGGGTCAAACCCGAAACCCTTACCGGGTCGACCCTGGTCGGTGAAAATCCACACCAAACCCACTCGACCCAGCCCGAAAACTCGCAACCCGAATGCAACCCGCCCGAACCCGAACCGCCAACCCGGGGGTTGCTCACATTGGTTCTTTTTTTATTTTAATTTTTTACTGTTTGTTTTTTTTTAATCTTTTTTTTGCAACAAAATATAGGTATATATGAATATATATACTGCAAAATATATGTATATATATCTATATATGCATATAGATATACTCTAAAATATTTCAAAAATTTATAAAAATAAGTGTGGATATCAAAATTAATTGATACTACCCATTACTCAATTGGACAACCCCCACCCTAGCTATTTAAAGCCAACTCTACCACCTCACTTCTCTCATCTCACCAATGTGGGACTAAAAGTTTTTAAATTTTAAAATTCAATTGCATTTAATCCCACATTGGTGAGATAAGAGAAGTGAGAAGGTGGAGTTGAAGTTGGCTATAAATAGCTAGAGTGGGGTGGGCTAATTGAGTAGTGGGTAGTGAATAATTAATTTTGTTGTTCCCATTTGACTCATGAATTTAAACTCGTGAATTTTTTGTTTAATTTTTTGGAGTTAAAAAAATTTTAACTCGTGAATTTCCCTGTCCAACCCACGACCCGGCCCAGCCCAATACGAGTTCAACCTGTACAGGTTCGCAGGTTGACCTGGGTCGAGTTTCCCTCTTCCCAACCCGGCCCGGCCCGGTTAATGCCCCGACCCAACCCGAGCCTGCCCGAAACACAAGCCAACCCGAATGGGTTGGGCTCGGACCGGCCCGATCAACCCGAATGTCAACTCTAAACTACAGCAATTAACTAAGTATCATCATGATTTTTGACTTTCTAATTTTTAGTATCTAATATGTAGTTTTTTCACTTTTTGTGGTATTTTTGTGCTTCATTGTTTCTATACTCGATACCAAATATATTTTTGTTATACTATTTCATAATTAGTAGCAATGTTAGCATTAATGGCTACATTTGTCTCAATTATTTTTCCTGAACTATTGTGTCTTTTAATGTCTTATGCTCATTCTCGTGGGTTCTCTTTTTTTTATAAAGAATATGCAAAAACACATATGCAGCCTATGCAGTATGCGAAGCTGAGTCGCCTAACTCCACATACCACATTATGTAACACTGGTCATCTGAATCAGATGAATGCTTCATTATAGGGTTGGCAAACGGGCCGGTCTGGCCCGCGGCCAGCCTGGACTGGCCTGGAACATGCTTCAGCCCGAACCGAACCGCCATTAGGCGGTTCGGGCCCGGAGTAGCCCTACAAAAATTAGTTGGTCAGTCCAGGTCAGATTTTGGCCAAATTAGCCCGGTCTGACCCGGACCACATATCGACCCGGCAAGCTTGGGCATGAACCGGATCGGACCATTGCGGTCTGGTTCAGTTCAGCTCGGCGACTCAACGGTCGACCCACCCGGACCGAACGTTGGGCCCGACCGTTGGATTTAGGGATTTTTTTTCTTTATTTTGTTTTTCTTATTTATTTCTAAATTACCTATTTACCCCTATAACGGCTATAAAATGACTAGTTTCTAAGGCTAAAATAGGAATCCCGAAAATTATGAAATTCTATAAATAGCCAACCCTTCCATTAATTTTCTTCACACCAAAACTTACAATACTCTCAATTTATTCCAAACAATTCTCTCAAGTTTCCAACAATTCATTCCAAATCAAGTCTCAACTCTCTCAAGTCTCAATTTAGTGATCTTCTCTTGCAATTTGTGGAAGAAGGAAATGATCAAGTGAAGAAACGTTCAAGAAGCTTTCTCAAATTTCAAGTCTCAACACTTTCAAGTCTCAAATCTCAATCTAGTTATCTACTCTTGCAATTCTTGAAGTGTGGTATCATTTTCATAGTTCAATTAATATTTGTTAGTTGTTAATTTATAGCTTATTAATTTCTAATATATTTTTTTCTCATTTCAATGTTTAATTTTATAAATTTCACACACTAATGGCATCATCACGACCACGTAGCGGTTGTAGCCAAAGTGAACAAGAATCCACCAATACATCTCGTGCTCCTTATGTTCCACAATTTGAAACAGATACTATTTGAGATTTTGTAGTATTCCCAAGTTTTCACATACACAATGATGAAATTCTAGTTGAAAAAACCCAAACACAAGACACCGATCAACCACAATCCTCTTCTTCCCAAAAACATAGAGTAACTTCCGAAGTCAACCAATATATACATGTATCTCATCTCAATCCAATCTGAAAGAGAGACAAAAGGTATGTAACAAGTGTCAAACCGCTTACAAATGGAAATTGGGTGCCAAAACGAGTACATTTAAGTGGCACTTGGAGATATCACACCCAGATATATTACAAGACCATCTAATCCAACATATCAACCCTAAGACCGGTTATGTAAATACCTATTGCTACGATCATGATCTCGTTCGTATGGAAATGGCTAGACTCGTTATTAAGAACGAGTTACCATTATTCTATTCTGACAGTAGAAACCTAGAGACCTTTAACCAGACTGCTCTAAACCCACCATTACAAACGAATTCCTAGAAACACTGCAAAATTTGATTGTTATAAAATCTATAACGATCTTAAAGATTTTTTAATTGCTACATTTTATGCTTTAGCTTGTAAGATTTCATTAACCCCCGCTGGTTGGAAATATTGTATCAATGTTCCAATGATGTGCGTAACTTATCATTGGATCGACAGTAATTGGATTCTTCAAAAGAGAATCATTTCAATTAGATATTTGATGTATCCCCATAATGGTGTGGTCATCGCATCACATATCATACAAGTATGCATTAATTACCATATTAGGTTTGATAATGTCTCCAACAATAACAGGGCGATTTCCATATTAATTCAAAAGCTTACTTGACAGCCTGAAATATTTCATAATATTTCATGTTAAATATGTGTCATATCCTTAACTTGTGTGTGCAAGATGCATTAAAGATAGTCAACCATATACGATTGCAATAAGAGATTGTGTGCATTTCATAGATTTGAGTGCTCTTAATCCTCAATCATTCAAAGAAAGGTGTAATCTTAAGAGAGTACATTTTAAAGAATTCTCTAAAGATGTTAAACACCGTTGGAATTATAGTTATGACCTACTTGTTGTTATTACTAAATACAAATCAGTTTTAAATGAATTTTGTATTGCCAAAAGTATGGAAAACTTCAAAATGAATGATTACTTTTGGTTTTTTTGCCGAAAGTTTGTTAAAAAAATTGCAACCTTTTAAGAACTCAACCCTACAATTTTCAAAATCATCTACTGGTATTTTTCTTTCAATATTTAATATGATGACAACTTTTTAAGAAATGATGCACGATCCTTACATTGGAGAGATTGTTTCTTCTGCTTACACTAAATTATTCAAATATTTTCATCGTCTTCATATGTTGTATTGTGTATATAGTGTAATGGATCCTCGTATCAAGTTAGAAGGTACGAAAAATTTGATTGAGTTGTTTTATAGCATGATGGAAGATGATTCTTATGATCATAATGCATTTATAGTTAAATTTGAGTTCGTAATAAATAATCTATATGATATTTATGGAAAAACTTTTTCATCTATTTCTAAAATACTACATCATCTTCTTCTTCTAGAGGTAAAGGCATTGCATTGAAGATACAACAGTAAATTTATTAAGTCATATTCAATCTAAAAAACCTAGAACAAATGCACCAAATGAATTAAAATCGTATAATCCACAAGATTCATTGTCGTGTGAACAAAAGATTGATATACTAACATGGTGGAAACACAATGAAGGTTCATATCCTATTCTTTTTCACATAGCAAAAGATTTACTAACTCCCTTGTGTCCACAGTTGCATCGGAAAGTACTTTTTCTCTAGGTATCAGGATATTGAGCTATGCAAGGAATCACTTGAAGCCACGGACTTTGAAAATGCTCATGTGTAGTGAAGATTGGATAAAAGCAAAGAACCAGACTCAAGGAATACTACAGAACACCTCAACTAGTGGAAGCAACACTCCAGAAGACGAGGCCAAAGCTCACTAGGAAATTTAAGACAATAAGATCCTAGGTTTAGGTTAAGTTGAGGTGTACAATAGTAGTCCAATGCCCTCTCTTCAATCTAACTCTAGGCTATCTCGAACTCTAGATCACCCTCTTAGTTATCATGTAATTTAGTAACCTTGTATGTATGATTAGTTTATTAAAAAAAATATCGTTGTAAGGAATGATTTCAGACTTAAACAATTGAGAAAAATAATACATATTTTTTATATGATTCTTGTACAACGGAATTTCCTACAATATTATTTATTTTTTTTTCTACTTTATCTGTTGATTATGTTCTTTTTTTTTATCTAATTCTATCCTTCCTGGTTTTACCACATCCATCTTTGCATCCTCAACTCCACTACACTCATTTTTTGAACCTGTTGTTTTTTTGTTGCCCAACACTTTGCTCCAAAAATATAAATACCAAAAGTTAGTTTATTCTTCTTTTGTGTTAGAGCAAAACAGTTTACAACCGAATTTTGAAGTTACACTTTATGTAAAGTCTAAGCATAATTCAGTTCACAAAATGTTAAATATAATATATTTTATATTTGGTATAAATAAAATACATACATATGATGAGGACATCCATTCTATTTAGTTTAGTATTTTATATCAGTACCATATTTGTTTTTGGCAATTATAGCCATATGTAATCTTTTTTTATGAATTAGAATATTTCTGAGATTTTAGAATATTTTGAGATTTGTATCAAGAATTGTTTTGAGCCTATATATAGGCCTTGAGATTAATGAGAAAGTATGTCATTCTTGATTAAAAAAATTATTGTGTTGAGTTTTGCTCTTCATCTCTCCTTTGTGTAATACAATTGAGATCCAACTTATTAGGGTTTGTGATAAATCCTAATAGAATTTTATGGTTTGTGATAAACTCTAAAACTACCCTAAATCTAATACAAATTCCTAAACCCTAACCCTAATCCCCAAATTAACCCACCCTAAGTAACCCCTACCCTCCTTCCTCTTCTCTGGATCCCGCAACCCCAAAACCCACGACCCCACTCGATCTCCAACATCGCCAGCACCATCCCCACCGTCGACCTCTGTCACCATCTTCCCTACCCCATCCCCTGTGATCCCGACCTCTCATCTCCCTGCATCTATCCCTGTGCTTGCCTCACCCCCGGCACCAGGCAACCCCTCGCTAGTCACCCTATGCTCCTTCGCCTCTCTCCCACCTTCCTGTCGCGATCTCCACAGTTCAGCCAGACCCCCTCCGCTGTGTGCCTCCAGCCCGACGCCAGCGTCGCCCAACACCTCCACAGCAACGCGTCCGCCCTGTCTCCCCTCCATCGAAGCCCATCATCGCCGCGTCGCTCGACACCCCTGACGCGTCGTCAGCCACCGCCATTCCAACAGTAGCTTCCTCCTCGATTGTCGCAATTGTTCTTCGAACTCTCGGTATACTCTTTCCACTTTTTAAATATTTGTGTTATACTGTCTTATCATCTCTATTATATTATTTAATATTCTGTCGTCCACAAATATCGAAATTGAGTATTCTACTTACCTAATTAGAGTACGAATCAATATTGCATCTTTTACTTACTAAGAATGCTTAGGGATTTAATTATTGATTGTTAGAACTGAATTATTAATTGGGCTTGTTAAACTTAATTCAATTCTTGAAAATCCATCAAACAGATTAATTGTTTAAAATTCTAACTTTGATCCGCACTACATCTACAAGTTGGTAAAATTAATCCTTTGAGATTCTTGGAAATTCTCTATTTAGGATTACGTTTTACATCATTTTGGTATCAGAGCTAAGGTTCTTAAAACTCTAGTTTTTACACCATTTAGGCATCAATTTTTGCATTCATTTAGGATCATATAGTCTTTTACTTTTCTTTCTTTATTTTAGGTCATTTCAGATTTATTGATTAAAAAAAAATACACACACAACCCCTAGTTTTTCCCTTTTGGTGAATGCGTCTTCGGAGCACCATCACAGATCCTGACGAGCCTTTCTTATCCCTCCCAAATCACCCAATAAGAAACCCTAGACCTCTCTGACCTGAAATGGACAACTCTGATACTTTCGCTACACTAGCTGTCATTCAAGCAACTCTTACCAATATCAATCAGAGACTTGAGAAAGTGGAATTAAATCAAACTGTTGCCCCTGAGCTTCATGCTAATCGTCAGATCCCTTAAGGGAATATTCGTGACGATCGACATCAAGAACGTGACCCTGACGAACAATATAAGAACGTTAAGGCTGACGTTCCCCATTTTGAAGGCCACATGGAACTCCAAGCTTATCTTGATTGGATCCGTATGATGGACCACTACTTTGTGTGGTTTGACATGAGCGAAACTCTAAAAGTTAAATTTGCCACGATGAAATTGACTGGGAAAGCTCGACAGCACTGGACCAATCTTGAACACGCCCGCAGAGGCCGGGGCCTGGCACCCATAGCCACTTGGGATGCCATGAAAGAGAAGCTCACTGAGAGATATGTATCGTTATCATTCCACACCCGATTGCTAGATTCGTAGAACCAATTGTATCAAGGAGGCAAATCCACACAAAAATATGTTGATAAATTTGATGACTTCCTTATTCGGTGCAATGATTCAGGTAAAGAGAGTGAAGAACAAACTCTTTCTAGGTTCAGGGCTGGATTATGCGCCGATCTGAGGAACGAGCCAATTCATAGAAGTATGGACTCGTTAGCGGCAGCTTATGCTCTTGTCCTCGATATGGATTCCCTTAAAGCAAGTTCCCATTACAAGTCCAGCGATTCGATGGATCGTTCCTCTAAATGAATCCTCCTGATCCCTCTAGACCTAAGCACTCCTCTCCTCAGTATCCTAACAAGTCTTACCCAAACAAAAATACTTTAAATTCCTATCCACTTAGAAATAACAACACGGGTAAGAACACTAAAAGAGACTATTCTAAGATTGATCCTCCCACTAAGTGTTATAAATGTAAGGGATACGGCCATGTTGCTGGAAACTGTCCCAGCCCAAGTATGATCAATATAGTAGAGGGTACCGCAGTCATCGCTGATGAACCCGACAATGAGTTTACCTATGAACCTGATGTAAGTGATGACTTTGATGAAAAAGGGGATGACCAGTCTCTCAATTGTATTCAGTCTGTTCAGTCACCTCCATTGAGTGTACCTGAGTCAACCATCCCTTCCCAAGTCACTTGACAGCCTATAGATTCTAGCCATGTGTTGGAACATCCTAGAGTCACAGAATCTGCACCCACATTTGCATATCACATTCATGACTTGCATAGAGAAATTTTCAAGGAACTTAATGAGAATAATTTTAGCTACAAGTTAGTAGCAGATACTAGAAGGAAATTTATAACTTTTGATATTGGTGACGAAGAGATGGTTCGGATTCGTCTGGAACGGTTTCCAGCTGGATCCGTTAAGAACTTGAACATACGTGCTGTAAGCCCATTTAAGATTCTACAGACAATCAATGATAATACCTATGTCGTTGACCTTCCTGAAGATTGTCATAAGACATTCAATATTGAGGATCTAGTACTCCTTGAAGGCTCAAAATTCAACTCTATAAATTTTCTTATAGATAGCCTATCCTGCAGCCTAATGGTGAGATTCCCACATTTACCCCTCTACCTGATACTATTTACCCACCGACAGAAGAATTAAATAATATTTTAGATGATCCAATAATCTCTACAAGAGATTGTGGTATGCACAAGTATTTGGTGAGGTGGAAGAACAAGCCGAAGTCGAATGACACTTACAGTGATCGTGAGGAGCTCCCACAACTGGATCCAGATATTTTGGAGCACCATGACAGAATCACTGGTTTTGACTCGACTGGATCGAGCTCTCCCACCCGGAGAGAATGATGAGGACATCCATTCTATTTAGTTTAGTATTTTATTTCAGTACCATATTTGTTTTTGGCAATTATAGCAATATGTAATCTTTTTTTTATGCATTAAAATATTTCTGAAATTTTAGAATATTTTGAGATTTGTATCAAGAATTGTTTTGAGCCTATATATAGACCTTGAGATTAATGAGAAAGTATGCCATTCTTGACTTTAAAAAATTATTCGAGTTTTGCTCTTCAGCTCTCTTTTGTGTGATACAATTGAGATCCAACTTATTAGGGTTTGTGATAAATCCTAATAAAATTTTATGGTTTGTGATAAACTCTAAAACTATCCCAAATCAAATACAAATTCCTAAACCCTAACCCTAATCCCCAAATTAACCGACCCTAATTAACCCCTACCCTCCTTCCTCTTCTCTGGATCCCGCAACCCCAAAACCACGACCCCGCTCGATCTCCAACATCACCAGCACCATCCCCACCGTCGACCTCCGTCACCATCTTCCCTACCAGCCGCCTTCTCTACCCCATCACCTGTGATCCCGAGCTCTCATCTCCCTGCCCCTATCCCGTGCTTGCCTCACCCCGGCACCAGACAACCCCTCGCCAGTCACCCTGTGCTCCTCCGCCTCTCTTCCACCTTCCTGTAGCGATCTCCACAGGGACAGCCAGACCCCCTCCGCTGTGTGCCTCCAGCCCGATGCCAGCATCGCCCAACACCTCCACAGCAACCCGTCCACCCTATCTCCCCTCCGTCGAAGCCCATCATCGTCGCGCCGCTCGACACCCCTGACGCGTCGTCAGCCACCACCATTCCAACAGTAGCTTCCTCCTCGATTGTCACAATTGTTCTTCGAACTCTCGGTATACACTTTTCACATTTTAAATATTTGTGTTATACTGTCTTATCATCTCTATTATATTATTTGATATTCTGTCGTCCACAAATATCGAGATTGAGTGTTCTACTTGCCTAATTAGAGTACGAATCAATATTGCATCTTTTATTTGCTAAGAACGCTTAGGGATTTAATTATTGATTGTTAGAACTGAATTATTAATTGGGCTTGTCAAACTTAATTCAATTCTTGAAAATCCATCAAACTAATTAATTGTTTAAAATTCTAACTTTGATCTGCACTACATGTTGGTAAAATTAGTTCTTTAAGATTCTTGAAAATTCTCTATTTAGGATTACGTTTTATATCAACATATTTCTTGTTCAAAATAGAAGAATTTAAACAATTTCATAAAATTATCAAAGTCAATTATGATAATAAGCATTTCTCGAGAATAAAAATATGATAATATAAATATAAAATTTTAATTATTCTTCTTTTGTGTTAGAGCAAAACAGTAAACAACAAAATTATGAAGTTACACTATATCTAAACTCTAAACATAATTATGTTCACAACTAGCAAAAATATATTAATAAAATTCATTCGGTACAGGCCCAAGACTAGCCAAGTAGTATTAGCACCCGATACACACTCGACACTAGTACGTCGGCCATCGGGGAGTACCCATGCTTCCAAGATTGCATAGTTCTAAAAGGGGATAAAAACCCCATTTAAACGGTCCATTTGAACAAATTTTGAGCCTAACGATCTGTTTATGGGGAAAACGGTGGTTGAGAAATGGTTACTCCATTTTTGTTTTAAAATTTATCAAAATGAGTTAATCGGGCACTAAACAGGTTCAGGTTTAAACAGGATTTTTTAAAAAAATTGTTGGGCTTGAATTTTGAATTTTTATCAAATAACTCTACTAAAACCATATCATTACCTATATAATGAACCCGACCTGTTGCACTTTGCAAATTTCCTTAATTTGACAATGAACATATGAACTTATCAAATTTATTTTTATTTGTGTATGTGAAACATCATGTGATGAAGGCTTTAATATTTGACATTTTCTTTAATTTTTTCCCTTTATTTCTGGATTTTATATACTTTTCCTTCATGTTTCCTATTTATAAAACAGAAAAAATGCTTGGCCCGTTTAAACGGAAAAAAAAACCAGCAGTGTCCGACCGTTTTGATCCCAATTCTGTTTTTGATAACCTTGCTATATTGCCAATAGGCAGATCATATAAACTATACCAGTTATATAAAACTCTGCATATTTGGATTAATGTCCAATAGTCACTCCGCACTCTAAAAAAACATAATCCTTAATCTCAATTTCTATTCTCATTCTCCAATCACCTCATATATCACTCTCGCTCTCTCACAATTCCTAACATCAATGTAATCACACGGTAGATAACAAAGGCATGTTTGCAACATGCCACTTTAGGACCAGTATTGACACAGATACAAATCTATCATTCCGGATATGCTTGGGGGCCAGCATCGGTGTTGGATATCTGTCCAACACGGACATGAGACCCATGCTGAAGTGACAGTACAGCTATGTAATTTGACCATGCCCAATAGTAAGGGTAATACATACGTTAAATACATAAACAAAGTAAACTACTTGATTAACCAAAACTTTTACACACCTTGCAAATAGTCCGTCCAGAAGCCAGGTGGACAGCTTCAATCCCTTCCTTTTGATGTGCCACTACGACATTTGGAACCCACCAGACTTGAGTATGATTTGTTATGGTTGGAATATACTGGGATCTCTGCATTAGAAAAATCAAGTTATCATGCCAACTTACTGACTGTTTCTCATATAAATGATAAAGTTGTAGGAAAAATCAGAATATAAGGATCCGCTGAACAGAAAAGCTTATACAATTAGTAAAAAGGTTACCTGATAAATAGTAATCTAAAATTATAAATCGACAAAAAAAATTAGCATTAGTTAATTCCTTATTAATCGGTATATTCCAACTTAAATTGAATATGTAAGAGGTCAGGTTTGGGTTATGCTAGACAAATTCCAAGCACACCCAAGCTCCACTTCTAATACTTGTACTATTTCAGATTTATGTTTGTAAGTAATCAGGAATTGAAATTGAATGATCCTTGCAGGTGCCTACATTTTTTTTGTCAAGAACCTATGCCTGCATATATATTAGAAGAGGTGAATGATTATGAGCTAATACTAACCACCATGCTTTGAGCTTATAAGAGGGCACTTGGCTAATAATCAAATAATCTGAAAATGAACAAGGATAGTCATATAGAGACTACAGAGGACCTCGTATTTCACACTGATACAACTCCAATCAATGAAAATTGAATCATGGGATCTTCTCCAAACTTGAATTACTTTGGCTGCGACAGCTTCTTAACTACAACATCGAATTGAGACAAGACAAAAAACCTTGCATGGTTATATCCAATAATTGTCAGCAGTCACCTCAGTAATAGCAAAGTCACACAGTATGATGACAAATTGTGAATATACACAGTAGATTTCTCTCTTTAATCTGTTAAGCAATAAAGATGAGATGCATCCTAGTTCCTCCAAAATTGAACTACATTCACTATAATCAACTTCTAGACTCCAAAACCGGCTTTTTTTTTATTGCTTAACCGACTGACATCAAATATACATACTTCAATAACTATAAACACCCCCTTCCCATTTTTGCTCTCATGTCATGTCCAGTAAGAACATGACACTAGAGCAGAAATGAGATGATCCTCTAGGACGAAAAAGAGATTCAGAGTGCACCATAAATAGTTACATTAATTGTTTCGTTGGTTTACAGTAACTATAATTTAACTAAGGAGAACTAAGGCAACACGTTTTTAGCATCCAACTTAAGTGAACAGAAACTTATAGCCTAAATAAATGTACTTAACAGTGTACTGACCTATAGCTCTTGTTTTCACATGTTAATAGCTCCCATGGATTGTTAAGAACTCTTGTTTTCACATGTTAACAGCTTAACTGGTTCAAGTATGAAAATTTGAAACTGTAACATAACCACATATCATACACAAAGACAAGTATATACTGTACCTTCTTGGCTTTTGCTGAGTTAGCCATATTTGCAGCTTTTCCGATCATGTTTGCAATTTTATTGGATGAGTCCTTCCCTGGAGGGTTGTTCTCAACAGGCATATGAAAAGGATTTGTATGTGCTTTCCCTTGAGTTTTCTTCAATGTTTTTCTTTTGTGCCTTCTAAAATGAGCTAGTTGTAAAGAAGTATCCTCTCGTCTATCCTAATGAAAAGAAGATTGCAAGTATAAGAACATGTGAACCACTAACAGTCTTAGATTTGGTGGAAAGCAAAAGTAGTATTATTACCCAATGATGAGGCATTACTCCAAGAATTGATTCTCGGAATTCTCGGCATTCGAACTGCACAACACATCCATAGTGAACTTCTCTAAAATTTGAGTTCCCAGAAGTACAATTATTTTCGTGCAATAATAATAAAAATAGGTCCCAAAAAAAAATTTGATCCAACTAGGCAAGCCACAACTTCAATGGAAAGAGTGATAACAAAGAAATGCACATGAAGATAATATTCATTATGATGACTGTAGCAGCTTGGACAAAATTTTCGACTAACAGTTAACCAAAAACCCGGGAACCAATTTAACGTTTACCCAAAGGGTCTGTTCTTTAGTAAATAGTCATTCAAGCTTTTGCTTATAGAATGACTGCAACTCCCTGTACCAAAACCTAACCAGGTCCAAAACCAACTAGAATCCTTCTGATGTAAAACTAACCCTAAATAAAGAATTTCCAAGATTCTTAATGGATTAATTTTACCAACACGTAGTGCGGATCAGAGTTAGAAATTTTAAACAGTTAATCGGTTTGGTGGATTTTCAAGAACTGAATCACGTTTAACAATCCCAATTAACAATCAATAATGATATCCCTAATCGTTCTTAGCAAGTAAAAGATGCAATACTGATTTGTACTCTAATTAGGCAAGTGAAACACTCAATCTCAATATTTGTGGACGACGGAATATTAAATAATATAATAGAGATGATAATTGATAAAGCAGTATAACACAAATATTTGAAAATTGAAAAGAGTATACCGAAAGTTCGAAGAACAATTACGACAATCGAAGAAGCTACTGCTCGAGTGGCTAGTGGCTGACGACGTGTCTGGGGCATTGAGCGGCGCGACTGGACGACGTCGAGCAGTGGTGATGGCTGGAGGTTGATCGGCGGCGAAGGCTTCGATTTCGTCAGCGACAGTCGAGGGGAAGAGGGTCGGGATTTGGCGGGGGTTTCGAAGGCGGAGCGATGGGGGTTTTCTGGAGGTGGTAGCGGGGAGGCTGTGGAGATGAAAGGGGGAAGAAGAAGTCGGCGATGGTAAGGTTTCGGTCGGGAAGGGGTTTGGAGATTTGGGGGACGGTCGACTTCGATGTTGGAAGGGAGAGATGGTAGTGTGGCGACGGGGTTGTGGTGACGATGAGCGAGGAAGGGTGGAGGTCGGGTGACTTGGGGAAGAAGACGATGGAGAGTGAGGGAGATTAGGGTTTGGATTATTGTAATTTGGGAAATTAGGGTTAGGATTTTAATTTGGGGATTAGGGTTTGGGAATTGAAGTGAATTTGGGAATTTGGGGTAGTTTTAGAGTTTATCACAAACTCTAAAATTTTATTAGGATTTATCACAAACCTTAACAAATTGGCTCTCAATTGCATCACACAAAGGAGAAGATGAAGAGCAAAACTCAACACAATAATTTTTTAATCAATAATAGCATATCTTTCTCATTAATCTCAGGGCCTATAAATAGGCTCAAAACAAATATTGATACAAATCTCAAAAGATTTTAAAAATCTCAAAAATATTCTAATGCAAAAGGAAAGATTGCATATGGCCATAATTGTCAAAAAAAAAATATGGTACTGAAATAAAATACTAAATTAAATAGAATTGATGTCCACATCATTCTCTCCGGGTGGAAGAGAACTCGACCCAGTCGAGTGAAAACAAGTGATCCTGTCATGGTGCTCCAAAAGATCTGGATCTAGTTGCGGGAGCCCCTTACGATCACTGCAAGTGTCATCTGACTTCGGCTTGTTCTTTCACCTCACCAAATACTTGTGCATACCACCATCTCTTGTAGAGATTATCTGATCATCTAAAATATTATTCAATTCTTCTGTCGGTGGGTAAATAATATCAGGTAGAGGGGTAAATGTGGGAATCTCAGCATTAGGCTGCAGGGTAGGCTCATCTATAAGAAACATTTCTAGAATTGAATTTTGAGCCTTCATAAAGTACTAGATCCTCAATATTAAAAGTCTTACTTATGCTAAAACCTTCAGGAAGGTTAACGACATAGGTATTATCATTGATTGTATGTAGAATCTTAAATGGGCCTGCAGCACGTATGTTCAAGTTCTTAACGGATCCAACTGGTAACCGTTCCGGATGAATCCGAACCATCACCTCGTCACCAATATCAAAAATTATAAATTTCCTTCTAGTATCTGCTGTTAAAGTTAAAATTATTCTCATTAAGTTCCTTGGAAATTTCTCTATTCAAGTCACGAATGTGATATGCAAATGTGGGTGCAAACTCTGTGACTCTAGGATGTTCTAACACATGGATAAAATATATAGGCTGCCAAGTGACTTGGGATGGGATGAGTGACTCAGGTACACTCAATGGAGGTGACTGGACAGACTGAATACAATTGAGAGACTGGTCATCCTCCTTTTCATCAAAGTCATCACTTACATTAGGTTCATAGGTAAACTCATTGTCGGGCTCATCAGCGATGACTGCGGTACACTCTACTATATTGATCCTACTTGGGTTGGGACAGTTGCCGGCAACATGGCCATATCCCCTACATTTATAGCACTTAGTAAGAGGGTCAATCTTAGAATAGTCTCTTTCAGTGTTCTTATCCGTGTTGTCATTTCTATGTGAATAGGAATTTGAAGTATGTTTGTTTGGGTATGACTTGTTAGGGTACTGAGGAGAGGAGTGCTCAGGTCTAGATGGGTCAGTAGAGGTCATTCTAGAGAAATGATCTCTCGAGTCGCTGGACCAAGAATGAGAACTAGCTTTAAGGAAATCCATATCGAGGACTAGGGCGTAGGCTGCCGCTAGTGAGTCCACATTTCTATGAATTAGCATGTTCCTAAGGTCAGCTCGAAGTCCAGTCCTGAACCTAGAGAGAGTTTGTTATTCACTCTCTTTACCTAAAGCATTGTACCGAATAAGAAAGTCATCAAATTTATCAACATATTCTTGTGTGAATTTACTTCCTTGATAAAGTTGGTTCAACGAATCTAGTAATCGAGTATGAAACGATAACGGTACATATCTCTCAGTGAGCTTCTCTTTCATGGCTTCCCAAGTAGCTATGTGTGCCAAGCCTCGACCTCTGCGAACATGTTCAAGATTGGTCCAGTATTGTTAAGCTTTACCCGTCAATTTCATAATGGCAAATTTAACTTTCAGGGCTTTGCTCATGTCAAACCCACAAAGTAGTGGTCCATCGCACGGATCCAATCAAGATAAGCTTGGGGTTCCATGTGGCCTTCAAAATGGAAAATGTCAGCCTTAACGTTCTTATATTGTTCGTCAAGGTCACGTTCTTGACGCCGATCGTTACGAACATTCCCTTGAGGGATCTGATGATCAGCATGAAGCTCAGGGGCAACAGTTTGATTTAATTCCACTTTCTCAAGCCTCTGATTGATATTGGCAAGAGTTGCTTGAATGGCAGCTAGAGTAGCGGAAATATCAGAGTTGTCCATTTCAGGTCAAAAAAGTCTAGGATTCCTAATTGGGCGATTTGGAAGGAATAAGAAAGGCTCTTCAGGATCTGTAATGGTGCTGCGAAGACGCATTCACCAAAAGTGAAAACTAGGGGTCGTGTGTGTCCTAATTTTTTTTTAAATGAATCTGACGTGATCTAAAAAAACGAAATAAAATAAAATAAAAGACTAAATAATCCTAAATGAATGCAAAAATAATATCTAAATGATGCAAGAACTAGGGTTTTAAGAACCTTCGCTCTAATACCAAAATGATGTAAAACTAATCCTAAATAGAGAATTTCCAAGATTCTTAATGGATTAATTTTACCAACACGTAGTGCGGATCAAAGTTAGAAATTTTAAATAGATAATCAATTTGATGGATTTTCAAGAACTGAATCACGTTTAACAATCCCAATTAACAATCAATAATGATATTTGGCTGGAGCCGTTTGGCTCTATCCGTTTCATAAAAAAAACAATCAATAATGATATACCTAATCGTTCTTAGCAAGTAAAAGATGCAATACTGATTTGTGCTCTAATTAGGCAAGTGGAATACTCAATCTCAATATTTGTGGACGACAGAATATCAAATAATATAACAGAGATGATAATTGATAAAGCAGTATAACACAAATATTTGAAAATTGGAAAGAGTATACCGAGAGTTCGAAGAACAGTTGCGACAATCGAAGAAGCTACTGCTCGAGTGGCTGGTGGCTGACGGCATGTCTGGGGCGTCGAGCGACGCGACTGGACGACGTCGAGCAGTTGTGATGGCTGGAGGTTGATCAGCGGCGAAGGCTTCGATCTCGTCAGCGGCAGTCGAGGGGAAGAGGGTCGGGATTTGGTGGGAGTTTCGAAGGCGGAGCGATAGGGGTTTTCTGGAGTTGGTAGCGGGGAGGCTGTGGAGATGGAAGGGGGAAGAAGTCGGCGATGGTAAGGTTTCGGTCGGGAAGGGGTTTGGAGACTTGGGGGACGGTCGACTTCGATGTTGGAAGGGAGAGAGGGTAGTGTGGCGACGGGGTTGTGGTGACGATGGCGATGGCGGTGGATTGGCGTCGAAGTGAGCGAGGAGGGGTGGAGGTCGGGTGACTTGGGGAAGAAGACGATGGAGAGTGAGGGAGATTAGGGTTTGGGTTATTGTAATTTGGGAAATTAGGGTTAGGATTTTAATTTGAGGATTAAGGTTTGGGAATTGAAGTGGATTTGGGAATTTGGGGTAGTTTTAGAGTTTATTACAAACCCTAAAATTTTATTAGGATTTATCACAAACCCTAACAAATTGGCTCTCAATTGTATCACACAAAGGAGAAGATGAAGAGCAAAACTCAACACAATAATTTTTTTATCAATAATAGCATGTCTTTCTCATTAATCTCAGGACCTATAAATAGGCTCAAAACAAATCTTGATACAAATTTCAAAAGATTTTAAAAATCTCAAAAATATTCTAATGCAAAAAAGAAAGATTACATATGGCTATAATTGCCAAAAAACAAATATGGTACTGAAATAAAATACTAAATTAAATAGAATTGATGTCCTCATCACCTTCTTTTCTTTAGTTTAATTTAGGGATTCTTTCTTGATTGTTGGAAGAAAATTACATGACGGTAAGGCATGTTAACCGCCCTCCAACTAGTCTGTAAACACTAAAACAAGCCTCAGATTCCTCCAAAAGGATTACTTTTCGGCAATGATTTGACATAAAAACAAAAAACAGATGTCACGTTGACAGCTCACCAAAATTTGGTCATCCTTTTCCTATCCAGACTGGTTTGATAGGACCACTGAAACAATCTTTCTGAAAATGTATATGATGATCTATCTTCTCTAAAAATTAGTTTCTAGCAAATAACAATCTTGAAAACAATTCAAAAGTACGTCATCTGTGCACATTTGTCCTCATTTGCAATACGAGTATGTTATTTGAGTTACACTAAACAAGTCACATGCCAAAATCACTACTTGTATTCTAGCTACAACTTTGACCTTGTAAGATAATAGACATCAGTAATGCTCAAAGCAACACAACTAATCACGATAAGTTCTGTTCCTTATAATTTACCTCTCCAGGATGACGAGAATTCATAGCATGAACATCAAGCTTGTAGTTATGTTGTGGAATTAACTGTGATATATCTGATGGTTGCACCTGGATATTCTGCAAAAACTAAAAACCAACTAAGCAAATAAAAATAGATAAAGCGTGATTTCAGCTTATCAATACACCAAATAAAATGCTCACGCACATATTTTACTAAAAAAGTTACCCTTGCCATTAAGTGTAATCATTCATTTAGAGATAAAAAAACTCAAATTGACAAGAACTAAAGGAAGTACCAGTTCAATAAATCAGCAGAAAGATATAAGACAAAAATAATATTTTTCATTTACCTCTTTGATAAGATATCTTACAGTACATGCGATTTTGTAGTTGGAAAATATATATTATGGCAGTCAAATTGAGGCATGCTGAATCAAGAGAGACATCTATCACAGGAAAGGAAAATATGAATAAAGGTAGCTTACTTCATTCTTCCTACTCCATCGAAGTGCTCCACTGCGCCCAGCAAAAGCATAAAACGTAAAGTGGCGGAGATCTGCAGTCGCACTGTTCCCAGAGTCCTGCATAGATATAACAACATGTTAGCAGAATGGCACATCAGAATGATTTGTAGGTTGTTAATTTTGACAGAGTAACTCTAATATTTAAATCGAGCATTAGTTTTAGCAGAAGTCAAATTTCTTGCTAGAATTAATGTTATCAAGGGAAGCTCCCCACTTAGTAAAACTGATCAGATGGAAGTTAGGGGAGCAAAATTCATTCCGCAAGTTAGGGAAAGTATGAACTGTTGCACTTAGTAGCAAAACGGATACGTACAGGAAAGCATTACCATGCCAAAAAGAAAGAAAAAGAAAATAATGGGTGCATCACATTTACATCATATTTCCTTACGAAAAATAATTTTATAGATTTAGTAAAACTGTGCAGGAAATATTAGCCATAATAATGTCAACACCAAATGGTCAAGCAAATAAGAGATAGCATGTTCCGACAAAGAAAGGGAGCCGCCAACAATAGATCCTTTATCCCAAACTTTTACAGTAAGATGACTGATGTGAACGGGAGATGAAATTTTTATTAGGGGGCACTGCCTCTGTAACCCTATTTTGAAACTCACTTGTTTATATACCCACTTATTTTAAATCTCGTGGATATCCAGCTCTTCTTGACTTCTGTTATGCCGACAATGTGATTATGTATTGGTATTCCTGCTGCATAATGAAATACATATCCCAAAGTTGATAGTATATATCCCAAATTAATATATCTTAAAGTTGGTGATCTTATGATATGCATCCCAAAGTCAAGGCTCTATATGCCAAAGTTGAGGATATATCCCAAAACTGATGAAGAATATTCCAAATTTGGTGACATACAATTGGTGATTTCCACTACTACGAAGTATTGTGCACAGAGTCCAAAATATAGGCCCGGACGCAATTTTCCCAATTTATTATTAAGAGCATACTATTTACCTTACATCATGCATATGCACATCACATAGACAGGAAAATTCTTAATTAGCCATCTGAAGGGGAAGTCAACACCAGTAATTTAAATCTCCCCATCTACATGGCTTAAAGAACATATATAAAGATAAAATGTTTTGAAGTTTACTTTAACAGAATGTCAAGGCATACACGTAAACCTACTAAAGTCTATATGGCTAACCATCGGGTTAATATTTCAAATTGTGAAACAACAAATATATACAGATTAATACAACATGAACCGAACTCTTGGACTAATACAACAATTGATACAGGGCCGGTCCTAAGAAATCAGAGGCCCTGTGCAAAACTTAAATTTGGGCCCTAATATAAGAAAATTTATTATTGATTTATTGTTATATGGCTTTATTGTTCCATAAAACAAAATATAACTAAGATATTCAAACAAAAGTATAGTTTAAAAGGTAATTCTAATTTCATATTTCAGTTTGTTTAGACCCCCCCCCCTAAATCTGATAGACTCGTATCAATAATGATTGCACAAAGAATTAACTCAATTGAATAACATCTCTGGAAGAAGGGAAAAAAAATCGCAGCAAATTACCTTTGAGAATCGCAAACTTTGGAGTTTGGAGGATGATAATCAATTACACAGAGAGAGAGATATGATGTTGTACCAATGAAAAAGATGATAAAGATTGAACCTTTGATTTATTGGTGAGAAAGTAAAAAAGTTATAAAAAATAGGGGTTTTTCTTCTTTTGTTGGAAATTCTTTGCATCAGCATTAGTATTTATAGCAAATAGGGATTAGGGTTAAGGTTTAGCACTAACTTGGGAATTAAATGGGTCCTTATTTATTTGGGTAGCGAGCTGACTACACGGAAAAATTTAGTCAAGCACCCAGTTTGATCGTGTGCATTTGAATTGCTAGGAAAAAAGAAAGAAAATAAAAACCATCGGCTTGATTCAAACCCACGACCATTTATAACCTTCTTGGTGATTATTAACCGACTGAGCTACAATACTAACTATTAATACAATAGTATTTTTATTACTTACTTAATATTCATACAGTATACTGAATTTTGGGGCCCTTGAAAATTGGGGGCACTGTGTGGTTGCACCACTCGCACACCCCCAGGGCCGGCCCTAAATTGATAAACAACAGGATAAGAAGTAGCCTTCACAAATTCAAAATTAAAACCAACTTGTGCACATAAAAACAAAGAACGTATTTTAGAGGGATCACTGTAACTGAGTACATTAGTTAAACCACCATTGAAAATGGCCAACACCTACTTCACCAACACCATACTTTGATATGCTCTTTGGAAGGAGCACCCACCCTCACATTTCTGTTTTCATCTACCCAATTATGAAGATTGTCCATGTTCACTGTGCTCATAGTTGTATGTAAATATGAGATGGTAATGCATGTTACATGAAACCATACAGAAGAAGAATAAATGAATAATACAAAAGCTCACCTCTTTCTCATTAACACTTCTACGATGCAGGTCACCCATTTTCTCTGATATCATAGCTTCCTCAAATAGATCCATGGAGTTCTATATATATGCCAAGATGGACAAACGTGTCAGGAGATTAGCTAGCTTTACCAGTCAAATCAAGATTTTAAGATAGGTTAGCATTTGCAGAAAACAAGCCCGAGGGTAGATAAATATCACTTTCATTGAAGTGCTCCAATGAAAGTTCATACTTATGTAAGCATCATACAAAATAAACATTCAACTTTTGATCTAGGGCAGACTTCCAACCAAACTGTAATGAGGACAGAATGAACAATAGTGTATAAATGCCTAATCTATTAAAAAACAGCTGAAACAGAAACTAGAAACTAGAATTGTCAAAATTATCAAGCCATATATTATAAATAAGCAAAGAGAATTATGAAACATACATGAGGTTGCATCTCCATCCTCCCTCCTACAATTATCAATCCTGCATCTCCATGCTTCAGAGTGTAATTACTTATCGAAATTGAAATCTCCCTATGGTGAGCACCATGTGGAAAATCCTCCTGCCGAAGGTCAAAAGTTAAGCAAAATGATTAAAGTTCACAAACTAATATTTAAACAAAACTTTCATGAAAAGAAGATTCACACACTATTATCTGACTACTATAAGAATTGAACATCCACATTAGATATACCTGATGATTATTTTCCCACAGCTTTTTCAGATTGTGATCGAAACACATAACTGACCAACCTGATGTCACAATTACCAACACCTGCTTCCTTATCTCTCCATGTTTGTAACTGCGATCAACATATCCTGCTGCCATAGCTACCGGACGTCTCCCTGTTGCTACGCGCACCTTGTCAGGTAACAAAGACACTTCAGCCAATACCCGTGCTTCACTGAACCCTTCATCCACTCGTCTACTATGAGGCTCCAAAATCTGCAGGTGTAAGATAATTGTCACAAACCCTCACAAGTAAACCGTACTTAGCATAACATGCATTACAAGATCTAAATGGACACTTGCCTATTTGGTGTTTATACATGAGAACCTTTATTTTCAATAAATAGTCATTATTGAGGGCAAATACAAAAATATACATTTGTCGGGGGTAAGTATGGTATTTGAACATTTGTTAGGGGGTATATAAGTTTAAAACCCTAAAAGAAACTATAAATACTATGTTTTTTCCACATAGGCCACCCACAAATTTGCTAATTCCAAATAAGCCACCCACAAATCTCTATTTCCATAAATACGACTCACATTGTTAGGCGCATTCCAAAAACATCACTCGAATTGTTTGCTATTAATTTGAGAGAAAATATTCTGTCAAGTTTAATGGGCCGAGGGTAAAATGACCAAAACATCCATGTTTCTTATCCGCGTCAGTATTATGAATGGGTTTCGGGTCAGATTTCAGGTCAAGTTAGATAAAGAGCGAATATAAATTTGGCACAAATCTAACCCGAAACTTATCCACAATGTTGATGCTACTAAGGGATGAGGGTATTTTGATCATTTTACCTCTGTCCGGTTAGACTAAACTGAATACTCACTCAAATTAATAGCGAATAATTTAAGTGGAGTTATTAAAAAGGATTGTTTAAATAAACTGCCCTTAAATGGCACATCAAAACAATGACGAAAAATTCTAACCGTACTAATTTTCTTCACAACTTGCCCATTATTCATACTAGATAAAGGCTCATGTGCAATTGCACATGGTTTTTCCAATTTTGATACCAAAGAAAATTATCATTATGATATGAAGTATAGTCTACTATATAATAATGTTCACTAATTATAGTGGAAGTGAAGGTATTTGAAAATATTTTTAAACCGGGAGATCATATTTGGGCCTTCGCAAATGTATAACCAAATGTATTCCTTCTCTAGTTATATATTAGTATAGAGTATATATAGATATACATTATTAAACTCAAGGAGGTGGAGCTTATGTAAAATTTTGTTTTCTTTTCTTATTGACTGAAATTTCTTTAAGTCTAGTAATATATACAAAGTAGTAAAACGAGTAGTCCACTTAGTACCCATTGATAATATCCATTTCATTCTATCAAAGACTAGCACATGTGCTCCCTAAAATAAAATGCCAAAGAATTAAAAGATCTTTCACCCATTTCTAATTAGTAGTTAATTTGCAAATATAATGGTGGCATGGAGGATTGTAAATTTACAGCTTGTAGGTTCTTCCATTACCAATTTTCAGTTTTTTATAGTACAAATGAAGACCAATAAGTGAATGAATTTTCTTTTCCTTTTTTCTTTTAATAAACAAGGCCATAGCCACACATCCACCCATGCACACACATTTAATAATTAGGGAATTGTGCAAATGGGGGTTGGAACCCCAACCTCGTGTTCACTAGCTAAAAAGCTTACCACTAGGCCACTAAGGTACTTGTAGGTAAATGATATCTCAATCATGTATATCGAGGTTCTTTTTTTTTCTTTTATGGTGGCACTATAGAAGTAATCATTCAACAATTTCAAGTAGTGAAATTCCTCCTGCACCATAAAATTCTCATTATATATATATATATATATATGGAATGAGTGTGGGTGTGTGTGACTAAGGCTATGTTTCAAAAGAAAACAAGAAAAGAAAAGCAGTGAAACCCGTCACGAACAATTTTAATACAAAAAATGTCATGTAAAATTTATGATATATTATTTTAGATATAAATGTATATACTTATTTTCATTAAAGATTTACTTTAACTTTATTATGCAAATTAAATCAGTCTTCCCTATCTATTTGACGAACTTACCATGCATTCTGATTTTTGAGATACGGTATCAGTCTTCCAAATCTCTGCAATACTTTTCCAAAATGGTGAGAAGAAATTAGATTTGGTGGGATTGAATTACAACTGTCATTACTCATTAGGTTGGAGATTGAGTTTGGAATTTATAGGAGGTTTAAGGATCTAGTGGTTGTTGATGAAAGATTGGGTATTTTAGCAAGGAAGGGATTTTCAGTTGGAGAAGATTGCGGCCCAATTTAACTGATTGGTTGTTAATTAGTTGGAGAAGATTACGGCCCAATAACTCCATTTTTTAATGGTAGCTAATTAAGGACGTTTATTAATGATAGTTACATTAAAGGAAGTTTTACAAAATACAGAAAGAGGCAATTGACAGGCACACCAAATTAAGTTATTGTTGGATTTGTCACGAAAATATCTTAGCCATCAATCTCAAAGTGGATGGTTGGCATTGAATCATAATCCACCATCATATACTACCTCTCTCCTTCCTATAAAAGCCCACTACCTTCCTTCACTTTTCAGGTTTAAACCCCACCACCAATCTTTCCCCTTTCCTACAAATACATTGTCTTTCTTCTTTCCTTGATCTAAACCCCACCCAAATTTTCCCCCTCTTCTTCTAGTCAAGCTAGGGTTTTGTTTCTTCACGAATTGGTGAGTTTTTTAAACTAGTTTTCGTTGATGGATTTGTTGATTCTTAAATTGGTGGATGAACTATTTTTCAATGTTCGATCCACTTGTTACCTTGAAGCTATAATAGCTAGCTCAGTCCTTTATTTCCAAAGATTGAATTTCAGTTTTTATTTTCTATAAATCTGCTAATTGATTAATTAGACTAACGGTGATGATCCTTCGGTGATGACATGTGCGGATATCATCGTTGATTCAATTAAGGATCTGAGCTGTGTCAATATTTTGCTTTATTTTTTTTATTAAAAAAATAACTTAGCTAGTTTCCAGCTCTATTTAGTTTGAAAAATAGTCAAACTTTATTTGGATACTCAGTTACTTTAAAAAAAAGTCACTAAAACAATTCCTTTTTCTAAGATACTAGTCTTTTCTCTTTCCAAAAATTATGAGAGAAAAAAAATTTAATATAACTTCAATATTCTGGACTTCAAAATTTATTCAATTGTCTTTTATTACCTTAATATTGGACACAGCTTACAAATACTGGGCTTCTTCATAATCTTTGGATATTTCCCTTTTACCTCCTTCCTTCTCTAAAACGAACTCCTGATTACAACTCAAGTCGACTGCAATAAATTTTTCATACCTTCTTCCTTCACTAATCTAAAACAAACTTTTGATTCCTCCCAATACACCCGAATGTCGAACTCGAATCCCAATGGTACATTATCTCGTCAAATTTCAACCTTTTCTCCTTTTCTGGCAATTAATTCTTTACATAATATATTTTCAATTGTTTCATTCGGTTCTTTTAGACGATCCACGCAAGGAGGCAGAAAGAGAAGGCAACACTGTTAATGGAGAACGAAATTTTGAACCTAAACATGGTATATTTCTAACTTAGTTTCTTTTTTCTGTTTTATCGAGTAAATTTAGCAGTATAATGGTTAGAATCTTTAAATTCTGTCAAGTATTTGAAATTGCTTTGTACAGTTTAGTTCTTAATTGGGTTTTTCTGAGATGTTTTATCCCAAATCTTGCTTTGATTTCTTGGGTTCTTGAAGGTGTGCAACACTTTGGTCTTGATGGCAATCCTATAAACAAAGGAGCTCAGAATCATGACGAACAAGGTACAATGTGAATTCTGTTTTTTTTAATGATTTTATTTCTGCAGTTACAATTTTGATTTCTTCAAGTAAAATAGTCAGAATTTTTAAATTTTGAGAAGTATTTTCTAAAATCATCTTGTACGGTGTAGTTCTTAATTGGGTTTTTTCCCGAGAAAATTTTACCCAAATCTTGATTTGATTTCTTGGGTTCTTGTAGGTGTGCAACGCTTTGGTCTTGATGACTGATGTTGTTTGTTTTTGGGGTGTGGAGGCAACAGGTGTGAGTTCTTGTAATTTGTGTAGCGGAAGATGTGATACTAGCGACGATCCGATCCTAGGCTGTAGGACCGGCTAGAGGGTGGTAGGAGAGAGGTGGAGGTCGGATGCTCGGCTCGGATCTAGTAGTTCGGCTCGGCCTTTTGTACCTGCACACTGCCTAGAAAAACCGAGAGAAGTCCCGGCAACAGGTCCTCTGGCGATCTAATCAGTCACTGAGAAAGCAACAGTAGCTAGGGTTCAGGTGGAGAAAAGTTTATTACCATTGAAAGTGAGTAAGGGATCTGGTATTTATAGGCAGGGGCAAACGGGTCTGAAATTCTAACGGACCGGGTCGGACCCGTTGGCCTGTAGGCCTGAATGGGCTGAAGCCCATTGGACCTGCTTTGACCTGATGATCATGAAGAAGCAAAATTTGAGGGGATCTGATGGTCTGGATGGGGCCATGTCATCTACTCCATATCAGGAGCCCCCCACTCCGGGAAGACTGCGTAAGCCAGCCGTGGAGTAGTCTGTCTCCGTAAGAAGAGTGGAGCGGTGTGTTTGGCGAGTATGATTTGTAGTTTCTTGGAGTGGTAAGTGGGATAGAACGAAGGAGATCTCCTGGAGAAAAAATGGGGCATCGAGGACCGAGAATCGAGGGTCGGGAGCCGAGCGTCGAGCGTCGAGCCTTAGCCTGTGATAGAGCCAGGAATTGGCTTCGAGCTCATGCTAGGCATTCGAGGGTCGAGCATCGGTTGTCGAGTCTCCATGCTTCGGTGCCGAGCGTCGAGCCCCCTACTTGTGAGGAAGCTAGGCGGTGGCTCGAGGTCACTGTCGAGCGTCCTTGCTTGTGTGAAAGCTAGAGTGTGGCTAGAGGTTACTGCCGAGCGTCGATCCCCGTGTTTGTTGTGAAAGCCAGGTGGTGGCTCGAGGTCACTGTCGAGCGTCGAACCCCTGCTTGTGTGAAAACTAGGACATGGCTCGAGATCACTGCCGAGCGTTGAGCCTCCTGCCTGTTGCGAAAGCTAAGGCGTGGCTCGAGGTCACGGTCGAGCGTCGAGCCCCCAGCCTGTTGTGAAAGCTAGGTGGTGGCTCGAGGTCACTGCCGAGCGTCGAGCCCCATTGCTGTGTGAAAGCTTGGAGGTGATTCGAAGTCACTGCCGAGCGTCGAGCCCCTTGCTTGTTTGCTAAAGCTAGGAGGTGGCTCGAGGTCACGACCGAGCGTCGAGCACTCTGCCTGTTGTGAAAGCTAGGGTGTGGCTCGAAGTCACGGCCGAGCATCGAGCTCCCTGCCTGTTGCGAAAGCTAGGTGGTAGCTTAAGATCACTGCTGAGCATCTAGCCCCCCTGCTTATGTGAAAACTAGGGCGTGGCTCGAGGTCACTGCCGAGCATCGAGCCCCCCTGCTCGTGTGAAAGCAAGGTGATGGCTTGAGGTCACTGCCGACTGTGAAATCTAGGTGAGTGGAAATGGGGGTCGGGTTGGCCTATAACCATGGCCTAGCATCGACCCGTCCTCGTCGAGATGGGCGATGCGGTTCTCCATCTCTCGGAGACATCGAAGGACGGCGTCTTCTTGTTCAAGCGGGCGGGTCGATCCGTGGGATTCGCCGCCCCAAGCTTCAGACTGAGGGATGGAGTCGTTGCGTGCCTCGGTCCTAGGTCCGCCTCGGATTGCCTGGAGGACCTCTTCCCTAAAATTCTAAAACTCGGCCCTCGTGACTGGGGCTTGCCCCACCGGGTCACGCAATGGTTGAGGTCCCCGAGACAAGCGGTTGTGTCCCGGCTCCCTTCTAGGGTCGGCTGTCTGCCATGGTTCGAGACCGAGTTGGAAGCGACCCCTCCCCTGGTTCGACTGACCTGTCGATTTTGGATGAAGCGCCGCAAGTCAGTAGCGACTGAGTAAGAAGCGACTGGTCCTTGTCCGGCTGTGCCATTGACCCGCGATTGATTAGAGTCCTGGGCGTCCAGGCCGCTGTGATGAGGAGGACGATCAGGACTACGTCCGGAGGTAACGGCCCTCCTTGCTTGGAGAGCCATGAAAGAGCTCGGACTTGAGGTGACGTCCTGGCTGGAATCGGACTGGCGTCAGTACCTAAAGGTTCCCACAGATGGCGCCAACCTGATGCTGTTTGTTTTTGGGGTGTGGGAGCAACAGGTGTAAGTTACTGTAATTTGTGTAGCGGAAGATGTGGTACTGGTGTCGATCCGATCCTAGGCTGTAGGACTGGGTCGGGGGTAGCAGGAGAGAGGTGGAGGCCAGATGCTCGGCTCGGCCTTTTGTATCTGCACACTACCTAGAAACACCGGGAGAAGTCCCGACAACAGGCCCTCCGACGATCTAATCAGTCACTGAGAAAGCAACAAAAGTTGGGGTTCAGGTGGAAAAAAGTTTATTACCTTTGAAAGTGAGGAGGGGGGTTGGTATTTATAGGCAGGGGTAAACGGGTCTGAGATCCTAACGGACCGGTTCGGACCCGTTTGCCTGTGGGCTTGAATGGACTGAAGCCCGTTAGACCTGCTTTGACCTGATGATCATAGAGCAGCAAAATTTGAGGAGATCTGATGGCCCGGATGGGGCCACGTCATCTACCCCATATCAATGACAATCCCATAAACAGAGAAATCATGACGAACAAGGTATAATGTGAATTTTATTTTATTTTTTGTTTTTATGGTTTATTTCTTGAACTACAATTTAGATTTCTTGAAGTATAATTGTTAGAACTTTTAAATTTGAGAAGTTTTTATGAAATCGACTTGTACAATGTAGTTCTTAAATGAGCTTTTACTGAGAAGTTTCTACCCCAAATCTTATTAAACCACTTTTAAAGCTTCAAACTATTGCATCTTTTTGTTTGTAATCATCATAAACAGACCATTTTTAAATTTTTTGTGAACTCTGAATTTAACATTTGATACTATTGTGATAAAGTTACAATTTTTTTGAAAATTTACAACTTTGCATATAATCATCTTTTTGTTAGTGAAATTGTATATAGGTACTAGAACAACACGATTGTTTAATTCCTAGATAAATCATTCAGTTTTTTCTCCATAAAAGAATTTTTGTGGTTTTTTTCATGGATCTACCGTTAGATTTTCTTTCTAATTGTTTAAGAAAAGAAGAAGAAATCGAATTCTACCATGTATAAGAAGAATTGTAATTCTATCACAATATAAGTATCCCTCTCAAATTATATTATTTTCTCAAATTTAAAGCTTCTAACTATGATATCTTTATCCATATGGAATTAGTCTAACTTTTTGGTTTGATTCTTTGAGTTTATTTTGAATTTTCTATGAACCCTACATGTTATCATTTATTTGTTTGTGAAATTGTTTGTGAAATTGTATTAAAACCTTTGATCTTCTTTCCCATACAATATTTTTCTAAAAAACAATTATCCAATGGTATCATCCAAAATTTCATTTTGCTCTAAGTTTGACAGGGCAAAATGCCCCCCCTATGTGTTTACTGTCATCTTTTGGGGAAAGTTTGTGCCATTGAGAAGTGCCCTACATATGACATATTTTGTCTAATAGCTACTTCAACATCCCTCCCAACACATGTAAAGGGTCATTTTAAAGATGGTGTGGATACAATTGAGAAGAGGATGATGGTATATTGTTTGATTTTCTTTTATACTAAATTTGGTTATTTTAATGTAACTTGTTATGTTCAAAGGTTGACATGTTGTTCTGAATTACAGGGACTGGACCTTACTGCAAAGAATATATTAACTAAATCTATGTTGTTTGGAGTCAAAATTATTGAGTTCATTGAAATTATTATATGTTGGATCCTTTTTTGTAGTTGTATATTGGATATCGAATACTAGTTTGTGGCGTTAGAGGTTGATTGAGCTTGATATGCCGACTTATGCTTTGTTCTGATGGATGTCCCTAATTTGTTAAGTTGAATTCTTCTCAGGAGTTTCAAGTTTAATTTATAATCATTTACAATTTTTAGCATTATGATAATTTTAGTAATGGGATGGGTTTTCTCGACTGAAAATTATGCTTTACAACTAATAAGTATATCATGGGAAAACTATGATATTAACAAAACAATTAGGATGTTACAGGTGAACGGAACCTAATCAACCAATCGAGTTTCAAACACACATTCACAGTGAATAGAACCTAATCAACTAATCGAGTTTAAACATGCATTCACAATACAACTCACAAACAAACAATAAACAATCAAAAGACAGAGAAACAATCCTAAAGAAGTTCATCTAAAACCTAGTTGTTTCTCTGTCTTTTGATAGTTTGTTGTTTGTTTGTGAGCTAGGCAGTTAAAATCGGTTTTCGCAACTAATCGGTCTTGGAGCGATTAGTAATTAATCGGTTAATCGGAAAATAATCGGGAATTAAATCGGAAAAATCGTTATATATATAATTAAAAAAAGATAAATCCTCATTATGTAGCAACCCTAAATCCTAACATAAAACTATTATGATATTATCAAATAGGAACATGTACTTATAGAAGAAAAAAAAAGAGTACTTGGTTTGAGCTGAATTTGGATTCTGGATGTGGGTTGGGCCGGATTTGTTGGTCGGTTCCATCAAACAAAAACAATCGGGAAGGAAGAGCAGTGCGAGCAACAATGGAAAGATGTGCAGATGCGGACCGGGTCAAGTATGTGATGGTACAGAAGGAGCGACGACGGGTCGGGTTTAAGTTTTCTTGAGGAAGACGAGAATCAGTTTGGGTTTGGGTTTGCACGAGGAAAACGATAGCGGCAATATGTCGAATTTGGGTTTGTGCGAGCACCAGAAGGGGTTTAAATTTTAAATTTGGGGCGGATAGAGCCCAAATAATGCAAACGATCATGAAAATTAGAGGATATTTAATCGGTTAATCGGCCACTTAAAATCGGCCAATTAACCACTAATCGGCCGATTATTCCCGATTAAATTGCTAACTATTGAAAAATTATAAAATGCTAAAAAAATAATCGCTTAGCCTCCGAGTAGCGATTAATCGGAGATTAATCGGGCGTAATCGGGGATTTTAACACTTAGTTTGTGAGTTGTATTGTGAATGCGTGTTTGAAACTCGATTGGTTGATTAGGTTTCGTTCACTTGTAACTTCCTAATTGTTTTGTTAATATCATAGTTATCCCATGATATACGCTTATTAGTTATAAAGCATAACTTTCGGTCGAGAAAGCCCATCTCATTGATAAAATTATCATAATGCTAAAAATCCTAACTCCGAAGTCCTAAGTGACTATGAATTAAACTTCAAACTCCACAAAAGAATGTGACACTCAAAAATTAGTGGCATGCATCGGAACAAAGCATAAGTCGGCATATCAAGCTCAATCAAGCTCTAAAAGCATATGTAGTTGTTTTGTCCAAAAAATAGGTATATGGCAATTTTGGAAATAGCAATTATGCAGTCGTCTATACTCAGAAATTGGGTTTTTTGGACGAAACGAGATATGATATCCCGTCTTCAATTTTTTATTTTTATTTTTTTAAAAATTGAAACGGTAGATGACTATAAATAAAAAAAAATCCCCAACTGTGAAGGACGGGAGATGATATCCCGTCCTTCACTGTTGGCTTTTTTTTTTTAGATGAAACGGTAGATCTTCTCCAACTTTTTTTTTAAAAAAATTATCTGACGACAAATCATCTTCCGGCCGACGTAAAAACGATAAATCATCTTCCGATTTCCAAAATATGGAAAATGCTATATTCTCCCCCAAATTTGGCAGCACTGTTCACAGCGCACCCAAAAAATGGGTATTTGGCCAACGACTGACAGTAATTTTTGGCCAAATTATCCATTTTTTGGATATTTGGCCAACGACTACAGATGCTCTAATGCCACACAAACAACTAGTATCTGACATCCAATATACTACTACAAAAATGATCCAACATATAAAATTTCAATGAACTCAATAATTTTGACTCCAAATCAAATACCATCCTTTTTTTCATAATTTGCGCGAGTTCAAATTATTATCCAGTGAACTAAAATTCCCATGTCTAGTTCCATAATTCAACATCAAACAATTAAAACAAACTACAGCTAAATGATCAAATTGAAGAAGGAGGTACCTGGATTTTGGCGTCGTGAGTGGCAACGAGAATCTCGCTCTTGCCATCGCCATTCAAATCGGCGACGATAGGAGAGGGGAGGCGCTCGGCGTCGTGCTTGATGGGATAGTCATCGGTGAGATGGAACCACGCCTCCCTGAACGAGAAATCGCCGCCGTGCTGTATCCAATTTTCACCATATCGAACTTTCGTAAGTTGACGGATGAATGAATTAGTAACAATTTATCGAGAATCGAATCGATCAATTGGTTTACCTGAAGAGAGAAGAAGATGGCGAAAGCGGCGAGGATGAGGATTCCCAGATCCCGCTTCCTCATCGACGACCGATCTTGAAGATGGTGAGTTTTGCGTTCAGTGTTGAGAGTCCAAAATCCAGGCGAGTTTTTTGACCTAGCCTGAGATCTTATTCATACAAAATTGGCGAAGTGGTTGGGACTCGGGGTTGAGAGTCAGTCGTTAAACCCTCTCGACTCGACTGACTATAATAGGACGGCGTTACAGTAATCTGCACGTGTTGCACGTTCTAATATTTATAAATATATATCTATATAATAAGGGTAAAAGGGATATGAGCAACTTGCTCATTTAGTAAATGAGCAATTGATTATGTGGTATGCATGTAATACATTGGACAACTAACCCTTTTAATGATTTTCCAATCACATGTATGCCACATCATCAATTGCTCATTTACTAAATGAGCAAGTTGCTCATACCCCTTTTCCCCATATAATAAAACACAAAGAAAGCTATCAGGTGGTTCTCCTTCAATCTCTCAAAAAATCAAAGGTCCAGATCTAGCCTTACAAAACATATTTTCCCACCAAAAGTTCCTCCCAAAACTCAAATTCAAATCTCTTATCCAAAACAACTTCTATATTTATTTAATTTTTTGCTCTCTCTCTCCCTCCCTCTTCCTTTAAAAAAAATAACAAAATAAAAATTTTAAAAATTTTAAAATATTAAAAAATTTAAAAAATTAAAAAATTAAAAACTTTAAAAATAATTCAAAAAAATCAAAAAAATCATATAATATGTTTTTTGTTCTATGTTTACTACTTCAATTAATTTGCTGGATCGCCAAAACTATTTTATATGATCAAACAAGATGCACCGTTCCGAAGACGTGTCGTAGGCACGTGTCAACGGGCAAACCTAGTTACATAATAAAACACAAAGAAAGCTATCAAGTGGCTCTCCTTCAATCCCAAAAAATTCAAAGGCCTAGATTTAACTTTACAAAACATATTTTTCCTCCCAAAAGTTTCCCCCCAAAACTCAAATTCAAATCCCCCACCCAAAACAACTCCTATATTTATTTAATTATTTCTCATTCTCTCTCTCTCTTCTATTCAAAATATTAAGAAAATATTTTTTTAAAATTTTTTTAAAAAATAAAAAACTAAAAAAGTTAAAAAATTAAAAACTTTAAAAATAATTCAAAAAAATCAAAAAAAATCATATAATATATTTTTTGCTGGGACCCGGCCCAAAAGTTTCTCATATAATATTTGCTACTTCAATTAATTTGCTGGATCTCTAAAACTATTTTCTATGAACAAACAAGGTGCACCGTTCCGAAGACGTGCCGTAGGCACGTGTCAACGGGCAAACCTAGTATATATATAGTGTAAAAGGGATATGAGCAACTTGCTCATTTAGTAAATGAGCAAGTGATTATGTGGCATGCATGTGACAACTAACCCTTTTAAGGAATTTCCAATCACATGCATGCCATACTTATTTACTAAATGAGCAATTGATGATGTGGCATGCATGTAATACATTGAACAACTAACCACTTTTAAAATTTTCCAATCACATGCATGCCACCTCATCAATTGCTCATTTACTAAATGAGCAAGTTGCTCATACCCCTTTTTCCCATATATATATATATATATATATAGTAAATAATAAGACGCAATCTGGCCTCAAACCTGAGACCTCTCTTTACTCATCAAATACTATTTACAAATTATCCCTAATGGCAAACACTTTTATTTTATACTGGTATTTAACACGTGCGATGCATGTTTTAATTATATGACATATTAATAAATAAATACATATTTTTTAAAGTAATATAAAGAGTATAATGAGAGAGTTTGAGTTATACGTGTAATGCACGTAAATTGGGAGATTTAAATATAATATAGTGGGAGAGTTGGAGTTGCACATGCAATGCACGTAAAATGGTAGATTTACAAATTTACAAATGACACTAAGGCCTTCTCCCATTAGAATATTAGAGATGAGTGAAACTTTTATAAATAATTATGTCGTAAATAAATTTGAACTTTAAGATATTAAGGTAACTGAGAACAATTGAATAAATGAATGGTTAATATAACTCTCACTTAAAAATAAGTTGTTGAGATTAGATTGTTGAATGCATGTCTATAAATTACAGGTTGTCTGCAAATGACAACCCAACTCTCCCATTATAATATTAGAAGACATTATAATATTAGATAGGGTAAAAGGGAAATGAGCAACTTGCTCATTAGTCATTGAGCAAATGATTATGTGGCATGCATGTGATACATTGGACAACTAACCCTTTTAAAAATTTTCCAATCATATGTATGTCACATCATCAATTGCTTATTTACTAAATGAGCAAGTTGTTCATACCCTTTTTCCCCTATTATATACTAGTAATTTACACGTGCGATGCATGTGTTGATAAATATAGTTTTTAAAAATAAAAATTTAGACATAGTCTGGATTTGAACTTAGAACCTTATTTATAATAGTTATGCACGTGTATTGCACGGGTTGGTAGATTGATAAAACATTTACAAATGACACTAAGGCCTTCTCCCATTATAATATTAGAGATTAAGGATTTTTATTTTTATTATTTTCTATTTTGTTAATTGTGAACGGACAAAAGAAACTCGAGAAATATTTGGGCTTGGGGCTCGGGAGCTTACTTCTGATCCACTAACTGTTTTTTATGTTATATTTCACTCAAACATACCCAATTTTCACCAATTTGTAGATAACTCCGTCAAATTCTTTTTTTTTATTATTTCCATAAAGACCACCCACAATTTTTTTTATTATTTCCATAAAGACCACCCACAATTGACAATTCCAAATAAGACATACACAAACCTCTATTTTCATAAACACCATCAATACTATATGTTATATCCCAAAAAAACACTTATACACATTTTTTAAAGTTTAATTCAATGTGATTTACCTACGGTTCGAATTGATTTAAACACTACTAATAAGATCACATTGACATCTTTCATAATTTTGTGCTTCTCATTTTTTAGAGTGGAGTCATATTGTAACACCCCGAATTTCAAATAAGGATAAATTCGAGATTTCACAGGATCTTTACTTCACTTCGTACAATTTTACAAGGAATTTAAAACTTTGCATTCACAATACATCAGAGTTCCTTTACACTTGGTTTTTACACAGCGGAAGACTAAAAGATTACAACAATGAAATACAACTTGTATAACTTTAACATCATTTGCAACATCTTTAACTTCTAAACAGCCACAGCATATCCACTTTATAACTCCATGAATAGTCCATTACCTGCATGTTAATCTGTGGGCTCGTCAGTCACTTACAACTGACGAAATGTTATACACGGCTATCCTCTCTATGCCGGGAATAGTATAACGATCTCATACTTTAACAAATCACAAAAAGATTGAATGAACAAGTAAAGTGTCAAAAGTGATTATTCTAAACATAAGTGTATGTCATGTCTTAATGCCTAATGCATACCATTCTACACTAGGATGACACTAATGCACACTTGTTCGGATTCTATGCATCACATACTACATAGGTCCGAGGGCAAGCGCCTACGTTCTTCACAATACAGGGCTCGATCCCTCGCCATGAAAACTACCCGGTAGCAAAACAAAGTTCAGACTATTCCACGAATGTGAATCCCAGCCTTGGAGTCCACCGCCGGCTGTTATAACAGATTCCACATCGTGCGAACCGTCCCGTATGTGACCCTCTAGCCCAGTATATATATATATATACATTGGAGACGGTAAACACAAAAATCCATCCGTCCGACTACTCAAGATCTTGGAGTCCACCGCCGACCCATCCTCATAGTCCCGGATTAAAATATAATAATCCATCTCCCACAGGGCAACCTCAGTCCACCAACTGGGTCTATAGTCTTGGAGTCCACCGCTGACTATATAGAGCACCCCACTTACCTTTTCCTAAGTTTATTACATCTTCACTTATGTGCCTAAATTTTCTTAAGTTCAAGACATAAATAATTTCCATTCAAAGAATTAGTTTTTCCTCCTACCGGACTTAATCAACAAATGCGAGATAGCCCCATGGCCATATCTCCAAATCATATCTCAAATATTTCTTTCAATAATGCCCGTATCGAGGTTTTACTAACTCTAAATCATAAACTTTCATGTACAAGAAGCATGGGTACACATACCCTTTAATAATCATGTCTTAAACTTATTATATTCATATCTCTAACTTATCCATAATCTAATTGATGTCTCATTTTTTTTTGCATTACCCATGATCCATTCATTCATTCATTCATAATTTCCCATAAAAACAAATAACCCTTTTTCATGAACAAAATTTTCATCCATTATCAATCTTTTTAACAACTTAAGCACATATTCATAATCAACTTATTCATTCAAAATCGTTATAAGCAAAATAATTCCCTTCAAGTACGCAATTTCATCACATGAAATTTTATCAACAAATTCAAACTCTTACAATATCTCAACTCACTTCAAAACATTCTTTACACAAATAAGAGTATAATTCTCTTCAAGAAAAATCACTTCACAAACTAATACTTTACTCTTCTTAATAAAATAAAGGTCTATTCTTAAATAATAGAATTTTGAAGTCAATAATTTATTTGATTAAAACCAACAAAAAATTACTCATTTTTTTTATAATATTAAAATTACTTATTTTAATGATAACCAAACCTTACTGATTTGATTAAAGCCAAACCAAAATGATTAAAGCCAACCAAAATTACTCATTAAAAATTTTCCATTTGATTCCAACCAAAAAGAAATGCTCCCCATCAGGTTTCGAACCTGAGCCACCACCAGCACAGTAAAACACCCAAGGGTCCAAACCCACTAGCCGCTTGGTCCAAGTGGACCTGGCATTAGAACTTCAACCCGAAAATCCCATATACCGACTTTAGTTCTCGGGAATAGTTTTACAAAATAAAATGGATATAGTAAGTTTTGAACCCTAGATCTCTTAGGGTGCGTTTGGAAACCCAAAAAACTAGGAAAAGGAATGGAATACTGTGGATAGACCCATCTTATCCTATTCCACGGCCTGTTTGTTTTGAAAAAGAAAATAAAGGAAACAATTAAATATCATTCCCTAGGGAAAGATTTGAGCCGAATTCTATTCCAGCTCCACCCCCTCGGAAAGCTGGGTAAAGGAATGGAAACAACTAATTTTTCTTCAACTTAAATAAATAAATAAATATAAGACCAACTATGTTAAAAGAACTTCACATAAAATAAACGTTAAATTTCAGAAACCACCGAACTTTTTAATCAGAGAATAGGTTTTTTTTTTTTTTTTTGCTTTCAGTTTCGGCAAATCACCTCGCCAACTTTTAGTACCGAACTAAGATCCCTCTTTCAGTGTAAATTACCCAATGTTCTTGATCCCGTTGATAATATCTTTTTTACCCGATTCCTTTTTAAATCCAAATATCAAAAGTGAAAAGAATTAAATTACAAAAAAATAAAAAAAATAAAAAATAAGGTAAACTAATTAATTTTGGTTAGAGTGGGTGATTTTAGAATTAATAAATCTTCATTTTTTGGGAGTGTCAGAGGTATGTTTTTTCTCTCCAGGAAAACAATTTTATTCATTACTCAACCTAAAATGCAAAATGTCAGAAGTATGTCCATGTACAAATGTTATCAAAAGGTTTTTCAAAATGCCGTAATCCATAATATTCCATTGTTTGTTAAACAAGACTAGGGAATGGAAACAAAAAAAGTCAATTTCATTCCACCAGTTGCCAAACACAAACAACTTATAAAGTTAATTCATCCCTTTTCCTTTCTTTCCATTCCTCTCCATTCATTTTCATTCCATTCCTTTCCATTCCCCAACTTAAATGTTTCCAAACAGACCCTTAGGAGTAGTACTCACTGGCTAACCAGCAAGTCCGATTGTGATTTCTGTCTAAGAGTTATATTTGTATATTTTTGTTTACACTTTTCTGAAATTGTCTCTTTTTACCAAAAAAAATCATTTATCCAAAGATCCAACACTTTATGATATTGATATAAACTTTTTCTTGACTGAGATAAATTTTAAAAACAGTAGCAAAACTCATTTCAAATTCTTTTTAAAATATATTTCTATTTTTAAATAATTTCCCTTCTCATTCTAGATATAGATTTTGCATTTTTCTCAAAAACTTGATTTCTAGTAGTTTTATTCATGAAGACTAGTTTATGTACTCCATCAAACTAATTAAATTTTGGTAATAAAGATAAACATGTCTCTTAATAATCACGGATAATTCTTTTATGAAGGATTTATATTTTCACATAGCAACATGCAATAGTAGACATATTTTGTGGTAATAATCTCATTTTTTCTTTCTTTCTTTCTTCCTCTTAAGCATTATGTTTCTAAAGCATATGTCACGATAAAATATTTCTCTAAAATTTCTCATACACGTTTGACAACCATAAACTTCAAATATTTTAACATGGTCCATATGATCATTTCTTTAGTTGAACCCTTTTAATTAGCATGGTAATCAAATATTCAGTAAACCTCAACAAGATCGTTGCTAGCATGGATTTTATCTACACATTTCTCATTACATTCAATTCATACTAGTCATATAAAATAAATAGCATACAATTTCTACAATTAGAAAGCATAGGACCACCCACCTTATAGAAGCTTGACAATGAAAGAACACCACTTCTAGCTCCAATGTCCTCCTAGATCTTCTCCTCCTAGCAATGGCCACCAAGTACAAACTCTTTTCTCTCTTGATTTTCTATTCTTTTTGGTGTGTGAAATGAGAAGAAGAGAGGTGCTATCTATAGGATTTTGCTAGGGTTCTAATTACAAAATTTCACACCTAATAAATTACTAAATTTAATTTACCAACACTTCATATTTCATAACTCCTAAAAACTCCTAATTTTTCATCTCCCCAATCTTCCAAAGCACTAACTCCCCCTCATTCATTCTCCCTTCTTCTACATGCCAAAACCGGCCAATCCTAGGGGAAGAAATCGGTCAACATGTGTTTGTGAATGCACTTGCACACAATGTGCTGTGCATGCTTCACCGTGGCCCACCTTTCAATCAATTCCAATATACATTTATTCACCATTCATATTCTATCCTTATACAACAGCCCCTTCAATCAATTCCAATATATATTTATTCACCATTCAAATTCTATCCTTATACAACAGTCAACTCAATATACATATATACATATACTGGTATAATGTTATACTATTTATTATATCAAAAGCCATTAACCATATATTAACTTATACATATGTATACACTACTAATACATATACATATATTACTATTTATACTATTTGAAAATCACGTGTGTTATACACACTCCGAAATTTATTTTGAAAAACAAATGCGTTTCCCGAAAACACATGCGTCGCACGTAAAATACCGAAATACAAAAATTAACTTTATCAACGGAAAAAAATGTTCAATACAATATAAGAAAAAGTTATTTATTAATTTATCCATTCTATGATGTAATTACTACGTGCGTAGGAAACACGTGCATCGCACGTAAAATATCAAAATGCGAAAAATTAATTTTATTGATGAAAAATTATTAAATATAATCGAAAACAATATAACCAAAATTATATTTACTAATTTACATATATTTTATGATGAAATCACAACACGTAGAAAGTACGTGCAATATACGTGCAGAAAATTGAAAAATGCATTTTAATCGAAATAGGGGGAAAATAAATTTTAGTTTTATAAAATAGATTTAAATACATAAAAATAAATAATTTAAACCTATAGAAAACATTGTACGTAGTGGTGGAAACACGTGCATCAAAACACGTAAAAAGCACGTAAATTCCAGGGATTGAAATATCATATTTTAGTTGACTGAAATCAATACGGAAAATGTATAAATAGTACGAATCCAAAATATGTAGTGAAATACATTATAAAATATACGTGCGTAACACCCAGAGGCAAAATTGTAATTTCCAATTTTGCGGGGTGTTACACATATTGCTGGTGGTATTTATGAAAATTTAGAATTATAGAGTGCTTATTTGGAATTAACAAAATTGTGGGTTGCCTCTATGGGAAACAAACCTCATTTTTTATGCGGTGTTGATTGGAGGGGACTCAATGGTGGTTATCAAGGAGGTAAAGAAGAGTACTGCAACTGGCCCCATCTTCCAAGATATCGCTCTCTTTTTAAGTTGAATGTTTATAGCATCGTACATGTATTTAGAGAAGGCAATACTTATGCGGACTGTGTAGCAAAGAAGAGCATAGCAACTACGGGTGAATTCCTTTGGGTGACATTTGTTCATAGAGAGTTGCTAGGATTGCTTGAGGAGGACTATAGAGGCATCACACGTGTGCATATGTAATTTATGTTCTTTGGGTGACAATTGTTGATAAAGAGTTGCTAGGATTGCTTGAGGAGGACTATAGAGGCATCACACGTGTGCATATGTAATTTATGTTCTTTATTATCCTGATCATCGTGTATATATATATATACACACACACATTTTATTTATGCAGATGACCCTTCGACATGCCAAAGTTATTGCCGATGACCCTTCTAGGTCTAAAAGCTCTATAAATTAGTCCTTTACAGGGTTTTGGAAATTTTTATTGGTATTAGGGAAACTTGGATGTGTAATTTTCAAAAGGTTGGTAAAGAGAGAAAGATAATAGTTTCTAATAAGCTTGTTAATTTGGAAATGCAAAATTTTCATATATATATATATATATATATATATATATATATATATATATATGCAATAAAAAACCTGGTGAACTTTATAAGGCTAAAATGGACATTTTACACAAACATTAACAATGCCACCTAGGAGTAGGATCATCCCAAACAACTTTGGGCCTACAATATGCTCATCTGTAAAAAAAAAAGGATTGGATAAGGTTATATGCAAAATTGGTGAAACTTGGTAGTGTTAGCGAAATTTACCCTTGTTTTTAAGGTCTTGCTTTATAGTTGTTGTTTTTTTTGGCTTTATTTTGTAATTATGTTGTCTAGAGAAAAGAAAAAAAATTACATTGAATCGAGTGTAACACTAGCAAGCAAAAACATTGAGGCATTTGAGTTTCGTATAGTAGGGCAAATTATGCAATTTGTTTCTTGATTCAAGTATCACAAACAAAGGAGATCAAAAGCCTATTGTTTTTAAGGCTTTACACAAACAAAGCACACCCGGGGATAAAGAGAGACATGAGAGACTCCGTTCTGTACCATTACCGTGCTACTTCCGACAGAAATCGCCGTGATATTCGCGAGACCGACCGTAGTGTTAGATACAGTCTGACTGGTGAGCGTGTTCGATCTTGTTATGGGGACTTCGAACCGAGAAGCAGTGGCAAGGGAGTTGGGCCAGCAGCGATGGGGCAAGAGATCTGAAAGGAGCCCACCTCTGGCCAGCAGAGGAAGCAGGTCGTGACAGGGGCAGGACTATGGCGTGCGAGACACGAGGCATTGAGGGGGTGTTTGGTCGATAGCTCAGGTGTCTCCAGTCAGGTTGGAGGCTAATGGGGGAGGTGTAAGCCCTATTTTCAGATTTTATTGTATTTTGCTTTCTTTTGATTATTGTATTTGGATTCATTTGTTATAGCGTATTTTGTCTTTTCTTGGGTTCTTTTGTTCTCTCTTGATCGATCTGTGTTCTTTTGATTGGATTATGTTCTCTTTACAAATTTTGTTCTTCCTATTTTGAGTTTGATTTGTTCTCCTTTGTGTTCGTATCATCTCATTGCATTTGTTTTTTCTCTTTTTGGAGCCAAAACCGATACCCATAACCCACATAATCTCAACCCAATACCCTAATTTTTGAACCATATATATATACCCTATTAATTAAACCCTAAAAATAATCCCTCTCTCTCTCCGCAGTTTCTTTCTCCCTGATCCCTCACCCCTCTCCTTCTATCTCTCTGTTTCCCTTCAAAACCCCAACAACCCAAACCAAAACCCTGTCCCGTTGCCATATCTGATCGTCTTCCACCACTGTCACCACCTTCTTCCTCATCGTCCCCCTCGTCTCTAGCATCTCACCGTCATCCGTTCACCCCCTGTCCTCGTCGCCAACCGCTCACCCAATCCACCGAACCTTCGCCATCACCGTTCCTCCACTCCGTGCACCCCATTGTCGACGCCGCCCCTCACCGATCACCCTCACAACCACCGCAGATCCCTTAGAGTCGCCGTTCAATTCCCCGATCGTTGTCGTCATCTCTCTGTGTCTCTACTGAAAAAACAAAGCTCTACTCGTCGAGGCTGTCGTCGCCACCGTCGCTTCCCGACAGTGGTGCCGACGTCTTCACCGTGGTGCCCCACCGCAGTCGCCGTCGAGTCACGCCGTGCCCTCCCTCTCTCTCCCCTTGCCAAAGGTTGAAGACGACCATCTATTGGTCGAGATTGCTGTCCCGTGTTTTGGCGCAACGAATCCCTGATCGCTGTCCTGTGTTCGTCCCGATCTGGTGTGTGGTTCCGCTGTGAGTTGCTGTTGTTGTTTGCTTGGGTTTCTTAGCACGTGCCTCGTAGGTGCTGTTGGTGTTTTTGCCCGGGATTCTGATCCCGTTATTCTTATTAATATCTGCAATATAACAAGCAAGTCTCTTCTTAAACTAGCATTTTATTCTGTTCAAGTTTATTTGATCTCCTGCAAGTAGATCCCGTCCTTTTTGTTATCCAACTGCTTTTGACAATTTCGTTAAGTTTATCGAGAGTTTACACGAGCTAACCCGACATACTCTTAACATTGTGCTATCTCTTCGATCTTAAACCTAGTCCTCATTGTTTCATGCTTATGTACATTTCAATAACTATATTCATGCATAGGACTGCGTGATAAAGTGGACATGTTAAATTGTATGTGCTAGATTGAAGTTGATCGATTAATTGACATCATGCCTGTGATAATTGTATCTTAAAATTAGGAATTTGCATGTTGACACCTAGGATCACTTTGATTACCAATTTTCATGCTATATGTGATCGTGTGATTTATTTGTTGCCTTTTTATGTTAAGTTAATTTCTGGTCTGCTGAAAGTTTCACTTTGAATCAGATTTTTAACCATGCTAATGACATAATTTGAAATAACTTGCCGAACATAAATTATAGCCTTGGATGTCTAGATCACTTTTCCTTGGTGCGGATTTAAATTCCAATTTTTCATCTGCTAGATATCATCTTTTTAGTGCAACTGTGTTAGTAATTCCAGATTCACAAATGTATGTGTATCCTGTTGTTTCTTAATTTAATTGACCATGCTAACAGTAAGAGAAAAATCTGAAATAAATCTAGTTGGACCTAGACATGTATAGGTATGCCCCAGAATTTTTATAGATTTTATTAATGAGTTCTCTGACCTGAAATAATTAGTTGAACACTACCTACTGCATGCTGCCTGAACATAAAACCTGATTAGAATCGAGTTTTCACCATAGTTTCGGTATCTTTTATATGCCTTAATTATACTCGCTGGAACCGTGTGGAAGTATACTTTCTAGAACTTCCGGTGGATTCAGATTTTCTATTTTGTAGTGACGGTAATCAGCATTTTAGTACAGCAAGGTCATGTTGTCCGGATTTTGTGAAATGTGTTTATATGATGTGTTCGCCTCATACTTTGTCTGTAACGCATAGAATTAGTCACACAGTATCATACAACATTGAAACCCTCTTGCATGATCACATAGGAAGAAAATAAACTATTAACAAGCCGAGGTATTATGGGCAGACTTGGTAGTGAATAATCGGGAAATGTACTCGGTAAGGCCTTCTCGCTCGCACGATTACTTGGCATAGAAGGAGGAGAATTGATTGCAATGATTGATTGATGATTCTTGCACGTAAATTATTGTTATTAATGCCAAGTACACGATCCGTGAATTCACCATCGGTCTAAAATGATCATTGTGCTTGCGCCGAACCTGTGGAATGAGACGCAGTAGTACGTACACTAGATAGGCTAATAAAATACTTAACAAGGTTATGGAATGAGACACCGTTATGGCGTGTCAAGAACTCAATGGATCCCAAGGTTGTTTCTCTGTGTCACTGGGTTCTGATGGAGTTGTTGCACCCTTAGTTGTGCGGGACTTCCTTGATGTGTTTCCCGAGGAATTGCCTGGTCTGCAGTCAGTCTGAGATGTAGAGTTCAGCATTGATGTTCTGCCTGGTACGACCCCTATTTCTAAGAGTCCGTATCGTCTAGCGTCGGTTGAATTGGCAGAGCTAAAGGTGCAAGTTCAGGAGCTTCTTGATAAGGGTTTTGTCAGACCTAGTGTTTCACCTTGGGGAGCCCCAGTTATGTTTGTCAGCAAAAAGGATGGAAGCCGCAGGCTTTGCATGGACTACAGGGAGTTGAATAATGTTACTGTCAAGAATCGGTATCCATTGTCGAGGATTGACGATTTGTTTGACCAACTGGGAGGTGCTTCAGTGTTCTCGAAGTTGGATCTTCGTTCTGGGTACCATCAAGTCAGGGTGAGGTCAGAGGATATTCCGAAAATGGCTTTCCGAACGAGGTATGAGCATTACGAGTTCTTGGTGATGCCTTTTGGAGTGACTAACACACCGGCTGTGTTCATGAGTTTGATGAACCGTGTGTTTTTACTGTTCTTGGAACAGTTTGTCGTGGTCTTCATCGACGACATATTGGTGTACTCGCGGAACAAGGTGGATCATGTTGAGCATCTGAAGGTGGTTTTGCAAACTTTGAGGGAGAACCAGCTGTATGGGAAGCTCGATAAGTGCGAGTTCTAGCTGGAACGGGTTGCTTTTCTTAGCCACATTATCTCTGGTGCTGGTGTTTCAATGGATCCATCGAAGGTTTCTGCAGTCAAGGATTAGCCTATTCCGAAGTCTGTTTTTGAGGTGCGGAGTTTCCTTGGTTTGGCTGGTTACTATCGGAAGTTCGTTCAGGATTTCTCCAAGATCGCTGGACCCTTGACCAGTTTGACCAGGAAGGAGCAGAAGTTCGTCTGGGATAAAGCTTGTGATGAAGCTTTCGCCGAGTTGAAGCGTCGGTTGACGTTAGCGCCTGTGCTGACTATACCAGACAGTTCGGATGATTTTGTGATCTTTTGTGATGCTTCGGGAAGAGGTCTGGGAGCAGTGCTGATGCAGCGAGGCAGGGTTGTCGCTTATGCATCGAGGCAGTTGAGAGCTCATGAGAAGAACTATCTTATGCATGATCTGGAGCTTGCAGCTGTGATCGTTGCCTTGAAGTTGTGGAGGCACTATTTGCTTGGAGATAGAGTTGAGATTTTCACAGATCACAAGAGTCTTAAGTATGTGTTCACGCAGAAGGAGTTGAACATAAGGCAGAGGAGATGGCTGGAATTGATGGCAGATTTTGACATCAATTTGTAGTATCACCTGGGCAGAGTAAATTCAGTGCCGGATGCTTAGAGTCGGATGCCTGCCACTATGTTCCTCACTCAGCAGAAGGAGCTAGTGGAGGACATGAGGAGGGTAGAGTTGGATGTGTTGCTTCCCGGATCAGATCAGCAGCTTATGTTATTGCAGTTGCAGTCTTCCTTGGTAGAGCAGATCAAGTCAGCTCAAGGGAGTAATTAGCAATTGTAGGAGTTTTGTAGTGAGGTTGAAGCTGGTTTGAGATCTGATTTGGTTGTCCATACTGATGGGTCGCTTCGGTTTGGCTCTAGGTTGTGTGTACCTAGAGGAGAAGTCAGGCATAAGCTACTCGAGGAAGCTTATCGGTCCCCATATTCTATTCATCCTGGTGGTACCAAGATGTACAGGAACTTGAAACAGCATTTTTGGTGGCAAGGTATGAAGCGGAATGTGGCTCGATTCGTCGCCCAGTGCCTAATCTGTCAGCTGGTGAAGGCGGAGCATCAGAGGACCGCAGGACTTTTGCAACCCCTTCCTATCCCTGAATGGAAGTGGGAGAATATCACGATGGACTTTGTGACAGCTTTGCCGATGAGTCCTAAAGGTCATAATGCTATCTGGGTGATAATGGACCGGCTGACGAAGTGTGCTCACTTCATTCCTTTCTGTGTGGGTCAGTCCACGTAGAGTTTGGCCGAGCAGTACGTTTAGGAGGTTGTTCGTCTTCATGGAGTTCCTGTCAGCATCGTATCGGATAGAGATACGAGATTCAGGTCTCAGTTTTGGGAGAGTTTGCAGAGGAGCTTGGGTACTAAGTTGAGCTATAGTACAGCATTCCATCCTCAGACGGATGGGCAGTCAAAAAGGACAATTTAGACCCTAGAAGATATGTTGAGATCCAGTGTTCTTCAGTTTGGAGGTTCGTGGGAGGATCATCTTCACTTGACCGAGTTCTCTTATAATAACAGTTACCATGTGAGTCTCAAGGCTGCTCCAACGGAAGCTTTGTATGGGAGCAAGTGTAGATCGCCGGTCTGTTGGGATGATATCGGCGAGAGGAAGCTTTTAGGTCCTGAGTTGATCACGAAGATAGTTGATGACGTGGCTCAGATTCACAAGCATTTGCAAGCCGCTCAGGATCGGCAAAAGAGGTGGGCTGATTGTCGTCGGATACCTCTAGAGTTTGAGGCAGGCGAGCATGTGTTCCTCAAGGTATCGCCTTGGAAAGATGTTATCCATTTCGGCGGTGGAGGCAAGTTGAGTCCTCGATTTATCGGTCCATTCGATATTGTGGAGCGTGTGGGCAAGGTAGCTTACAGGCTCGCGCTACTACCAGCTTTAGCAGGTGTCCATGATATATTCCATGTTTCTCAGCTCAAGAAATACATCAAATATGACAGCCATATGGTTGACTACTCAGACTTGTCTGTGAGATCGGATTTGTCCTGTGAAATTTGACCAGTCTCTATCTTAGACCGTCGAGAGAAGGTGATAAAGAATAGAGTCTTCAAGTTGGTCTGAGTTTCTTGGGATCCTAGCTCGCCAGGGGAGACTACTTGGGAGTTAGAGGAAGAAATTCGGGAGATGTTTCCTCATTTCTTGTATGAATTTCGAGGACAAAATTCTTCTTGTAAAGTGGGTAGAATTTGTAAGCCCTATTTTCAGATTTTATTGTATTTTGTTTTCTTTTGATTATTGTATTTGGATTCATTTGTTATAACGTATTTTGTCTTTTCTTGGGTTCTTTTGTTCTCTCTTGATCGATCTGTGTTCTTTTGGTTGGATTCTGTTCTGTTTGCAAATTTTGTTCTTCCTATTTTGAGTTTGATTTGTTCTCCTTTGTGTTCGTCTCATCTCATTGCATTTATTTTTTCTCTTTTTGGAGCCAAAACCGATACCCACAACCCACATAATCTCAACCCAATACCCTAATTCTTGATCCATATATATATACCCTATTAATTAAACCCTAAAAATAATCCCTCTCTCTCTCCACCATTTCTCTCTCCCCGATCCCTCACCCCTCTCCGTCTATCTCTCTGTTTCCCTTCAAAACCCCAACAACCCAAACCGAAACCCTGCCCCGTTGCCATCTCCGATCGTCTTCCACCATCATCACCACCTTCGTCCTCATCGTCCCCCTCGTCTCCACCATCTCACCGTCATCCGTTCAACCCCTGTCCTTATTGCCAACTGCTCACCCAATCCACCGAACCTTTGCCATCGTCGTTCCTTCACTCCGTGCACCCCATTGTCGACGTCGTCCCTTACCGATCACCCTCGCAACCACCGCAGATCCCCTAGCATCGCCGTTCGAGTCCCCGATCGTTGCCGTCGTCGCTCTCTGTTTCCAACTGAGAAAAATAGAGCTCCGCTCGTCGAGGCTACCGTCGCCACCGTCGCTTCCTGACCATGGTGCCGACATCTTCGCCGTGGTGCCTCGCCGTAGTGCCGCCCCGTCACAGTTGCCGCCGAGTCACGCCATGCTCTCTCTCTCTCTCTCTTCTTCCCGAAGGTTGAAGACGACCATCTATTGGTCGAGATTGTTGTCCCGTGTTTTGGCACAGCGAATCCCCGATCGCTGTCCCGTGTTCATCCCGATCCGGTGTGTGGTTCCGCTGTGAGATGTTGTTGTTGTTTGCTTGGGTTTCTTAGCACGTGTCTCGTACGTGCTGTTGGTGTTTTTGCCCGGGATTCTGATCCCGTTATTCTTATTAATTGTATCTGCAATATAACAGGCAAGTCTCTTCTTAAACTAGCATTTTATTCTGTTCAAGTTTATTTGATCTTCTGCAAGTAGATCCCGCCCTTTTCGTTATCCAACTGCTTTTGACAATTCCGTTAAGTTTATCAAGGGTTTACACGAGCTAACCCGACATACTCTTAACATCGTGCTATTTCTTCGATCTTTAACCCAGTCTCCATTATTTCATGCATATGCACATTTAAATAACTAGATTCATGTATAAGACTGCGTGAAAAAGTGGACATGTTAAATTGTATGTGCTAGATTGAAGTTGATCGATGAATTGACACCATGCATGTGATAATTGTATCTTAAAATTAGGAATTTGCATGTTGACACCTAGGATCACTTTGATTACCAATTTTCATGCTATATGTGATCGTGTGATTTATTTGTTGCCTTTTTATGTTAAGTTAATTTCTGGTCTGCTGAAAGTTTCACTTTGAATCAGATTTTTAACCATGCTAATGACATAATTTGAAATAACTTGCCGAACATAAATTATAGCCTTGGATGTCTAGATCACTTTTCCTTAGTGCGGATTTAAATTCCAATTTTTCATCTGCTAGATATCATCTTTTTAGTGCAACTGTGTTAGTAATTCCAGATTCACAAATGTATGTGTATCCTGTTGTTTCCTAATTTAATTGACCATGCTAACAGTAAGAGAAAAATCTGAAATAAATCTAGTTGGACCTAGACATGTATAGGTATGCCCCAGAATTTTTATAGATTTTATTAATGAGTTCTCTGACCTGAAATAATTAGTTGAACACTACCTACTGCATGCTGCCTGAACATAAAACCTGATTAGAATCGAGTTTTCACCATAGTTTCGGTATCTTTTATATGCCTTAATTATACTCGCTGGAACCGTGTGGAAGTATACTTTCTAGACCTTCTGGTGGATTCAGATTTGCTATTTTGTAGTGACAGTAATCAGCATTTTAGTACAACAAGATCATGTTGTATTGATTTTGTGAAATATGTTTATATGATGTGTTCGCCTCATGCTTTGTCTGTAACGCATAGAATTAGTCACACTTAGTATCATACCATATTGAAACCCTCTTGCATGCTCACATAGGATAAAAATAAACTATTAACAAGTCGGGGTATTATGGGTAGACTTGGTAGTGAACAATCGGGAAATGTACTCGGTAAAGCCTTCTCGCTCGGACGATTACTTGACATAGAAGGAGGAGAATTGATTGCACTTATTGATTGATGATTCTTGCACATAAAGTATTGTTATCAATGCCAAGCACACGATCCGTGAATTCACCATCGGTCTAAAACGATCACTGTGCTTGCGCCGAACCTGTGGAATGGGACGTAGTAGTACGTGCACTAGATAGGCTAATAAAATACTTAACAACTTGCATCTCATGCTTGATCTTGACTTTACATCACTCATTACATGCGTGATTATTGTATACCTTTGATATTATTACCTGCTTTTTGCTTTGATTTTTGTCTTTGATCCTATCCTTTTTCCTTTGATATGCATGTTTCCTTATCCTTTGTTTTCTCTACTTGATGCCCACGACTTGCTCTAAGAGCACTCTTTTATTTCTTTTTAGATCAAAATTTTACAGGTGCTGAAGGATCTATCCCTAAAGGAATTGGTGAGCAACTTTTCTAAAGATGGAACCAGTCTGTGCTGCTTAGATTTATTTGCTGCTAGTTTTATTTCTTGAATATTATCATGACTTGTACTTTGTTTGGGCTTTATGACCTATAGTTTGTTTTGATCCCAGATGTTTGATATTTATATTGTTGGATTATTTCATTTGTTATTGGAATCTATCTTTGATTCATGTGGTTATATTTCCTATGTGGTTGTACTTTGTTGTTCTTATTGCTGAGTTAGTCTGGTACAGCTTATTGATGGTGTTTACATCATTCGCTAGGCCTACGTTACGTACTCGTGTTCCGTATTTTTGGGAAGCAGGCCGTGACAGGAGGATATAAGGTAATTGTCACAGCACCAACCTTTGCAAAAGTAGCTAAAGGGTATCGTGCGCTTCTGCCGTCAGAGGGGGGGATTTGAAAGATGGAAGAGGGGGAATGGACAGAGGTGTCGGGGAGGAAAAGGCTATGTGTTAAGAGTTCTTTGTTGTCGGAGGATCTATATTGTAGGAAGTGTGGATGATGGGGACACGAGATAAACGATTGTGAGCTTGATTGACAGTGCTTCAACTGCCAGGGGTTGTGCCATAGTGGCAAGTACTGTCCATATCTTCCTCATGGGTCCCCCACTGGAGGTAGCTGCGGGTATGGCATCAGCATGGAGCGCGAGCGTGTTGAGATAGATGGTCCGGCATTTCCTCTGAGGTTTAATGCAAGAGTCTATACTCTGGTGAGAGATGAGTCTGTCAAGAGCCCTGCCCCAGCGAGACGTGTGCCAACCCCACCACCACAAGTTAGCACACTGCCGCCTCCACCACAACCAACTTCACATCCACCCCCACCTCCGCAACTAGCAACTGTAACCAAAAATTATTTATGCTGAGTATATCAGTAGGGCTAAGGAGGTGATCAAACTCGAGGACACCCAAGGCGGAGGACACTGCATCATAGTTCAAAATGTTGGCAAGTGCTGGGTTGTTTCAGATGGTCAATATGGAGGCTTGACAAGCCAAACTCGTTTATATTTCACTGCGGTTTTGAGGAGCAGGTGTTGAGGCTGGTTTACGTTCAAAATATGGCTACAAAACTGATAACTGTCTCGTTCAAATATGGAATCTTGCTCACGATGAGTGGAGACAAACATGGAAAAGCTTTTGGCTACGTGCGTTCAAAATGCCTAGAGCTGGTTGGACTCTTACTGGGTTTCAAGATGCGTTGTTGGCATATGTGTGGGTTAACGAGATCGATACCGAGCCGAAATGCCAAAATGGTGACTGAGTGACAAATAGGCTTGAGTAAAAGTTTGGGCGGAGAAGGAGGATGACCTCCCGGAGATGGTGTGAGTTATCTATTGGGATAAATAGCATGAGGTGTGCCGGGGTGTTGTGATAAGGAGAGGAATCTCACCACAACTCTCGTTGAAAAATTTCGTCGAACACCGGGGGGGGAGGGGGGGCAGCGGAACTGATTAAAGTAATGAGGATGGCAAGGTAGATGAGATGAATCAATCGAACAACCAAACAAATAGATCCACCAATCCAACATAAACACACAAGGAATTTGTCCCGGTTAGCTTTTGCTTAATCCGGAGGAAAATATAAGTAGATATGATATTCAACTAGAGAGAATTACAAGGAGTTACAAATTCACTCAATACAAGGAATTAAACTCACTCACCAAGAACTATCTCTCAAGCCCCACTTGCAATGGAGAAAATATCAACGAAGTACTTGACCTCTCATATTGGAGGTCATAACAATAAATAGAATAAGAATAGAGAGAACCATAGGTTAATCTTGATATCTTAATCGTCCGATATATCATGTAGAAGAAGTCATTGAATAGGAGCCGTACAATCTGACTTAGAGTTAAAGATTGGGCCGAAAATATCACCAAGATAAAAGCCCAAAACATTGCTGCAGTCGTGGGCGGTCGACTGAAAACTGCAACTCTTCCATCCCAGATCCGAGGTCTGTGCAGTCGACTGCACAACTCTATGTTGTTAATTTGTTGCTACTTTGTTTGAATCTTCTCCTCTAGTTGACGCTTCGACCTCCGTGCTTCATCGTCTCTTCTTCTAATTTGAACCACTAGTATACAAGACATAATCCTAACAGTCTCCACCTTGGATTGCATATGAGTGTTATCAACACAATGTGATTCTTCATCTATGAACTCTACTAAACCTTACTTGCGAACATACTTGTAACGATAGTTTCTTCAGCTAGGTGAACAAATTTTCTACCCAATCTTATCGATCAGTATACCCCCTCAAGGGCACACCTCAGTAGGCGTTAACACGGAGTTGCCAATCTCCACATGAACTCCACCTACTCCGAGGCACTCTCCACCTCTCGATGATATTCGAACATCGTGGTGTCGCGTTGATGATGCTAGTTGCGACAAACTAGATGAACTTGCGGGAATATCGGGAAAAGAAGCAACACCTGCACAGATATTTCAGATCCCTAAAGCTTGTAGAGATTGCATTGGCTTGGCCCAACAACTCTCATACCTCTAATCACCTTACGGCGATAATGAAAAACAAACAGAACTCCACATCGAGTTGTGTATCTACAGCCGCGTGCTTCAAGATTTTCCAAGGAAATCAAATTCCATTTCAGCTGAGGAATATGCAAGAATTTCCTTAGAGTGTACATGTTACCACCTAACATCTCCAACTCAACTGTCCTCTCACCTATTATTTCACAAATTTCTCCAGTTCTCGTTCTCACACAATATAAGTCGGAAATAACTTCATCTCGGAGCAAATATGAGTATAACTTATTGATTCAAAAAACCAACCAGAATCACGTCTAAAGAATTTGAAACAAGAATACACAAATTACCTGATTTATAAAGGTAAACAACATTTGTGGTAGAATTGTCATCCTTGGCACTCTTATGCTTTAACAATTTCCAACAGTCCTTTTTGACATGCCTTGACTATTTACAATATTGGCAACGGATTGATCATTCTACAATGCACTATGACTTCCAATTAAAGGACCTAGGGTTGGCATTCAGGTCGATCAGGCCGGGCTAGGCCCAACCTGCCCGGGTTGGCCTGTGTTTCAGGCGGGCTCGGGTCGGGTTGGGAAGAGTAGAATTCGACCCGGGTTAACCCGCGAACCCGTATGGGTTGAACCAGTATCGAGCCGGGCCGGGTCGCGAGTTGGCCTGGAAAATTCATGAATAATTTATTTTTTTTAACTCCATTTAAAAAAAAAATGGACAACAAGTATAAGAGTGAGACAAAATTGTATATATTGTTAACTTCAACTTCTATGAAATGTTTACAATTTTTTTACATACACATACACGTAATAAAAACCCAAAAAAACATACAAATTTCTTGAATTACATGTTTAAGGGAGTTTTTATAGACAAAAACCCCATTATATTTCTTGATAGATGGAGATGTGAGAAATTGTAGTGAATTTAAGGGGTTTTTATAGGCAAAAACAAAAAAACATAAAAAAAACAAAAAACAATACCAGCTGCAGCATATTACCGACGATTGACCCATGAGGGTCGACCGTTCGACCCATGCAGGTCAAATGTTCGACCTATTCGGGTAAAACGGGGTGCAACCTGTGGGTTCGCGGGTCGGGTTTGGATTTTCTGGCGGGTTGGCGGACCAGGTTGAGCAGGTTAAAGTTGGGATTTTTTCGACCCGGGTCGACCTGGTGAGGGTTACAGGTTTGACCCGAATCTGAACCGTGTCAAGCCGGGACGGGTTAAGTGGAGCGGGTCACGGGTTGACCCGACCCGAATGCCATCCCTAGAAGGACCTTCCACTACTAGACAACTTATGGGAGTAGACGATGATTTCTGAATCTCCTTCATAAGTTAATTTTCCTTCAAGGCTTTGATTACACCATCCACCATAATACTCTACTTGGTAGATTTATCGTGTAGCATGATAGTTATCAAATGCTCGTACGAATCTAACAATGAATATATTAAGTTGAAAGCTTTATCTTCTTCACTCACATCCGCGTTTATCACATTGGGTTCAGATAACACCTTGTTGAACTCTGTGATGCGATCTTGAAGATCGGTACCTTTCCTCATTGATAAACAAAATAACTTCCTCTTGCAATGCATCTGATCTAGTAACGACGAATCGGAGTAGTCAGCTATGAGTTTTTTTCACAAACTTGCCGTGCTAGTTTCTTCAAGAAATTTGTACTTGACCTCGCTCACCAATTATAGTCGGATTAGACTTACGACTCTTTCACAAATATCATCCCAAACATCTTCCTTTATATCGGATGGCTTTTTCTTCTTCTTGACAGCTAACTGTAGACGTTTTTGGACTAGGACTTCATTTCTTGGACTAGGACATCATACATGTCTACCTTCTAAAGATTGAAATTGATCTATCCATCTAACTGCTTGATCTTCAAATACCATGACCTGTCATCTTTACTAAGGGACTTGACAACTTGAAGCTCTGATACCACTTTGTTAGGATGTTGTGACAGGGAGAGGAATCTCACTACAACTCTCGTTGGGGAATTTCGTTGAACACCGGTGGCGCAGCGAAATTGATTAGAGCAATGAAGTTGGTGAGGTTGATGAGACGAATCAATCGAACAACCAAAACAAATAAATCCACTAATTCAACACAAACACACGAGGAATTTGTCCCGGTTAGTTTTCGCTTAATCCGGAGGAAAATATAGGAAGATATAATATTGAACTATAGAGAATTACAAGGAGTTACAAATTCACTCAATACAACGAATTAAACTTGCTCACCAAGAACTATCTTCCAAGCCTCACTTGCAATGGAGAAATATCAATGAAGTACTTGATCTTTCATATCGAATTCCATAACAATAAATAGAATAAGAATATAGAGAACCCTAGGTTAATCTTGATGTCTTAGTCGTTTGATATATCATGTAGAAGAAGTCGTTGAATAGGAGCCGTACGATTGGCTTGGAGTTAAAAATTAGGCTGAAAATATCACCAAGATAAAAGCCCAAATCATTGTTGTAGCTGCGAACTGTTGACTGCACCCAAGTGTGGTCGACCGCAACTCTTCCATCTCGGACCCGTGGGGCGTGCAGTCGACTGCACACCTCTATGTTACTATTGCTGCTTTGTTTCAATCTTCTCCTCTATTTAACGCTTCGACCTCTGTGTTTCATCGTTTCTTCTTCTAATTTGAACCATGAGTATACAAGACATAATCCTAACATGGTGCACTTTGAGATTGAGATGTCGTTACCTAAGGAGGAGTTCAAGGCAAAGCAGCGAAGGCAGAAGAGGACGTTCGCCAAGGTCTCAGAAAGGTGGGAGGTTAAAAGTGATGAACACAAGTTGTGTAATCGAAATGAATGAGATCAACGGTCATAAGAAAGACAAGTAGATGGAGAAAGAGATGATAAGGTATCACATGGGCACATGAAGTCAAAGAATGTTGGCAATTATTGTACTAAGTTTCCATCTATTAACAAACGGTCTTCTTGCGGAGTACAGATTCACGTAGAAAAAGAAAATAAGGGGCATCGAGAGGGCAATAAAGAGCAGCAAGATTTAAATTATGAAAATAGTGATACAAGGTTGGGTAAGCAAGGATATACTGAGAAATCCTATGAAGTTGATGTACAGATGTGAGGCTTCTTGAAAAATTGGATCTAGATAACGAGGATGCAAGGCGCCTTGTTTAGAGTGCCTTAGTGGGTCTACTAAGAAAAGCAAAGCTAGCGTCATTATGTGGAGATGATAAACAACTAGATAAAGAAGAGGGTGAATTTAGTGGGCATGGCCTAAAATGGTTGGGTTTGTGCACACAAAAGTGTAATAACAATGTTGAAGAGGTGGGCCGAAGGGAAGTGGGCTGCCTTTGGATAAAAAGAAGGATGGTAGAGAGGGTTTGACCCATAAAGAGTTTGTTTATATATATAAAATGAGCACAGGGAGATAAGGTCAAGAGTGGGAGAGAGAGAGAGAGAGAGAGAGAGAGAGAGAGAGAGTGGTTCAATAGGGTGATTAGAGAACTGAATCTGTGGATTTGCTGATTGTGGATCAGAAATTTATCTGGTTGAACATGCAGTTATCTCCCATTCTTGCGAAATTGGATAGGATTATGGTTTCATTCTATTGGGAAACTAGACACCCTCTGGCCTTTGCTTACTCAGCTACATGGAGCACGTTTGATCTTACCAAGTTAGTTCTTAATGATGGTAGGGAAGAGAAGCGTATTGTGCTGCCTTTTAAATTTGATAAAGCATGGTTGCTTTCCCCCCAATGCCATGACATTGTTAAGGACCCATGGGAGGGTGCATGCCACATAGAGGATCCAGTTGCAAGATGGAATCATAATATTAGGAGGCTTAGAAGATCCCTCAAGAGATGGGTTAGGCGAGAGTTTGGACAAATTTAGAGGAAGAAAACAAAATTTTGTGATAGGATTAAAGATATTGATAGAAGCGAGGAACATGGTAGAATTACACACATTGAGCGAGAGGAACTCCTTGGGGTTAGAGGGGAAAATGATCTTATTTTAATATGGAAGAAAGTTATTGAAAACATTCATCGAGAAAAAAATGGTGAGGGAGGGGGACTCATACACGGCTTATTTTCACAAGATTGTGAATGCATTTAGGATGAGGAATATATTGTTAGGCCTACAAGGTTACGATAGATGGATTCCTAAGGGTACAGAGCAATAGGGATTCATTGACACTAACTTTAAGAAGTTTTTGGGGATCTCTAACAACTTTAGGCTTCATATGTGTGACGAGTTATGAACTTCAAGTGAGAGGGTGAACAATGAGAATATGGGAACTTTGGAGGCAAACTTTAGTGAGATTGAAATCATGCAAGCAATTAAGATTTTAGGACAGGATAAAGCACCTGAGCGTGATGGCTTCCCTATTTTCTGTTATAAGAAGTTATGGGAGATCATTAAGGATGACCTTATGAGTATTTTTAAGGGGTTGTTCTTGGGGGAGATTGATTTGACGAGACTCAACTATGCATCCATAACACTTATCCGAAAGTCAAATGAAGTTTTGTCGGTTAAGGATCTGAGGCCCATTAGTCTTCTCAGTGGGTATTTTAAGATAATCACTATAGTCCGAGCGAGCATACTTGAGCTTATTCTTCCCAATATCATTCATGATTTTCATAGTGATTTTGTTGAGCTTATTCTTCCCAATATCATTCATGATTTTCATAGTGATTTTGTGAGAGGTCGCGATATTTTAGATAGTATAGTCATGGTTCATGAAATAACTTTTAGAAACAAATGGACATGTGAGCCAACGTTCCTGTTTAAATTCGATTTTGAAAAGGCCAATGATATGGTGGAATGGGAGAGCATCATGGAAGCGTTAAAAGGGAGAGGCTTTGAAAGTATGTGGAGGTGGTGGATCAGCAAGTGATTGAAGGGTGGGGTGTCCAATGTGTGGGTTAATGGGCAGAAAGGGAAAGAGATTTTATGAGCAGCCTAAGTGGGTGATCAAACAAATCGATTGGATTACGAGAGATTTTCTGTGGAAAATAAATGAGGGGAGGTGTGTGTCTCCTAAAATGGGGGAGGGTGTGCAAGAAAGTGAAACAGGGTAGGTTAGGGATTGCGAATCTTTGTTAATGTAAACAAACTCTCCTTGCAAAGTGGTGGTGAAAATTTTGCCAAAAAACCTATTGCCATATGGGCGCCTTGGTTCAGGGCTTATAGACATATGAAAATTGAGAGGTTTGGAAATGCAATGAGAGGGAGGGGTCTGTCATAATTGTGGAAGAGTATATATAGAAGAGGTCTGATGTTCCTTCCATTCCCAAACCAGGTGCTCGGTAGGAGATGGTTGTGAGACGAGGTTTTGGAAGAATAAGTGGTGTAGTGAGAACTCATTGGCATCTTTGTTTCCATCGTTATACATTAGTGTGCATAAACCATAGCTTCTTGTTAGCGATGTGTGGACGAGAGGAGAGTGGAGGTCAGGCTTTGTTAATAGGATAAGGGGATAATTGGCAGGTGAGTTGGTTAAATTGCGAGGGGTTATTAGGGACAACGATGTTCGTCTTAATGAGGTTTGAGGTCAGTGATATTAGAACTGGGATTCTTTCTTCGAATGGGCAATTCTATGTGAGAACTATGCACTTATTTCAAATGGGGGAATTGCGAACCACAATAATTTTGTTGATTTGGAAGGCATGCACACCGTCTAAGGTTAAAGCTTTTGTTTCTCTCTCTAGTTGGACATGATGTGATTCTCACTAAAGCTAATCGAACATTATAGATAGTGACGACATATGTGGTGGGGGTTGCGGGTTACATAGTGAGGATGTGAGACATTTATTTTGTGAGTGTGATCCTTATAAGAACATGTAGGCAATGGCGTGTCGAAGTTTTTTTTTTTTGTTAGTGTACAGCCTAGTAATTTCGATTGAGGTGTGGGGGGAGATTGGAGGGGTAGAAGGGTTGATACAGAGTTTAAAAAATCATGAGATCTTGTTGTGTTAGCTATCTTTTGGACTATTTGGATTGATAGAGCATTTGCTTCTGCAATGTTCGTTGCTCTTTGAAGTAAACTTTTTTTGGCACGATAGATTGCTGGGCAGGAGTAATTGCAGTGAGGAAGAGGATGAGTAGCAATGTTTAATGCTAAAGCGCGAGGTGTGCACAAAACGTACATATAAATACTAATAAGTTTAAATTGAGTTGTTCAGATTTTCAGGATTAAATAATATCAATAAAAGATTTAAAAGAAATTCAAGAATAAGCAAAAAAAAAAAAAAAGCAATAA